>JAODAL010069533.1:0-16308 GCA_025379985.1 Phyllomedusa bahiana | reverse complement strand
GGGCCCATACGGATATTCTGAAAACAGCAAAATTTGGGAATAAATATTAAATTTGTATTTCCCTGTCACATTTACCGTATTCTTGTGAACAATGTTAAAAAAATTTAAAAAATTTGCAAAAAAAGTAAAATTTTTAAAATTTCATTTCCCATTTGTTTTTAATTTGTGGAAACACCAAGGGGTTTAAATAAATTTCCCCTAAATGCGGTTTTGAATATTTTAAAGGGGGTTAGTTTCTTGATGAGGTTTAATTTAGGGGGGTTTTAAAATTTTACAGCCAATCAAAATCACGTTAGACAAAAAAAAAAAGGACGGGGGCGGCACTGGCTGAGGCAAAGCAAAACAATCCGGACGGGAATGCTTGATAGGAAAATCTTTAATATTCAAAAGGGAAAGGGTACGCAGTATCAAGGTAAAAGCCCGGTGCCCCCGGTCTGAGCGTTTAGGGGGGGTTTGGTCCTTTGGTAAAAACCCAGGCTAAAAACCCAACCGGGGGGGTTTTTCCCTTCGCCCTTTGGGAAAAAGACCCAAAAGGGGGGGGCCGCCTCGGGGGTTCCTTTTTGTTTTTGTTTGTGTTGCCGCCGACCCGGGGATCAAAATGCATGAAGCGGAGATCGTCAGCTGCAACATAGAGTAGGCTGGGTTTGCTAAGGTGACCCACTTCAAAAGTTTCCTTTTGTTTGCTACAAAAATCAGTTAGAACGGACTGGCCCCAAAAAAATATATATTGAAAATTTTGTTGAAAATTTGAAAATTATTAAATTTTCTAAGCCCCCAAATGTCATAAAAAAAAAAAGACTTTTAAAATAAATGATTGCCAACTACGCAGACATAGGGTAGATGCTAGTTTTAAACTATTTTGAGTGGAATAATATCTGTCTTACATGCAGAAATTTTTTTAAGTTTTAAAATTTGGGAAATTTTTTTAGATTTTTTTTATATTTTTACAATAAACAAGCATTTTTGGACCAAAATTTCTTATATTTAAAACACAATGTGTCACGAGAAAACAACTCTGAATCAATGATAGGTTTTAAAATGTCAAAAAGTTATTTTTACTTTAAAATGACAAGGGGGATTTTAAAAAAGGGGCTCTGTCAGAGAGGCCAAAAATGGCTCCCCGGGGGTAAGGGGTTAATGGGAAAAATCAAGTTAAACTTAATAGTTATATAGTTTGTTAAAGGTGAAAACAGCAGAGTCCATTCCAAGTTCGCCTATTTTGTGAAGTGTTGATCCAGGGGAAAGGAAAAAAAACACCCCTGAGGGAGAAGCCCAAGTGACCTTTTTTTAGGGAAAAAATTCCTTTCGACTTCAAATTTGGCAATCAAATAAATCTCTAGACAACGTTTTCCCTATCCCGAATCTAGTCACTACACTCCCGAAAGTATCCGAACCTTTTTTTAATTCACCATGAAAGTTCCTCTGGCAGAGAGTTCACAGTCTCATGCTCTTTCAGTAAAGATCCCTTTCTTGTTATGTAAAAAAAACAAAAACCTAAAAGTAGAGGTGCCCCTTTTTCTAAATTTTAGTCCGGGGGTTTAAAAAGTCCTGGGGGAGGTCTCTATATTTACCCCTTTAAATTTTTTAAAAATTTTATTTTTTCCCCCTAAAATGTAAAAAACAAAATAAATTAGTAGGTTGAAAAAGACATGTGTCCATCAAGTTCAACCAAGGGTGGGGAAATGTGGGGGTGGGGAGAGAGACAAGGACTTTAAGCCCCGCACCCCAATGGTTAATGCCCGAAACCCCAAAAGGAAAGAACAATCTTCGGGGACCCGTCTCGGCCCGAGTCCCCCACGGTGTTTTAATAGCTTGTTGCATTTTTTTCTTTTGTTCCAGGTTAGGTTTTAAGCCTTTCTTGCCCTTTGCTTTTTTTAAAACAAATCCTTTACAGAAAAGGGAATTTAAATTGCTTATCCATGTCGGGATGTTTAAGAGAAACATTGGCTTTACGGGCAAAAACAATTCTAAGCACATAAGATGTTCTGCAAGAGAATGGTTTAAAGAAGAAAAAAGTTAAAGTTTTGGAATGGCCAAGTCAAAGTCCTGACTGTAAAGGAGTATTCCCCTCACAGCAGGTGCTATTGGAATGGCCAAATAAGTAAGCAATTTCAAAATGCATGTTATTAAAATATATGTAGGCTTTACCTAATAAGGGCCTTTTTGCACCTTCAATTTGCTCCCTTGTCTCCTTGGTTACCGACCACCATTGTGTTTAGCTGTGACCATATCAGCATTATCAAATGTTGAGAAAAAAGTTCAGTGCTGGTGGGGAAGAGGAGATGGAGGGGGAGTACATATATGTGAAAATGCATGTCTCCGCAATCCTAACCACAGACAAAAGTAACGCTGCATGGACATAACTGAAAGCAAATAGTGGTGTCTTTAACAAAGGAGACAAGAGAAAGAAAAGGCCTGCATTAGGTAAACCATACATATTTTATAATAACATGGATTTTGAAAATAGCTTAATTCACAATTATTGGCCCTTCCAGCAGCACTTGCTGTGATGGGAATAGAAAGGTCGTGGATGGACCAGAAGTGAGCAGGTCATGAGAGGAATCCACCAATATAACCTAGCTGAACCTACTTTATAGAGAGAAATGGGCTCTTATTATTAAAGCAACAGAATTTGGGCAGCTCACCAACAAGAGATAACAAAACTACAAATGGAATTTAAAAATGTGAAATCAAATTTTTGGTACTGGTGCTTTCACTAATCCAAAGAGAAAAAAAATTTTTGGCAAAAAAAATAAAACCACTGGTTCTCTAGTCACCATATCCAGTTTGAAAAAAATTATTTGCAAAGTTTAATTCACTCTATATATTAGAAAATACAATGGAGGGTTTAATATGTAGTCAGACTATTATTATAAATTAATATAATAGAAATATGAAAGATCAACTCAGATATCTATACTAAACCCGGGGTAGATGTTCAATTAATTTTAGGGTCCCCTTGTAAGAAACAAGCCCATTATAAGTATTATACTTGGTTATCTGATCTCAGAACAGTAGTATACAGTAGCCTGTACGACTTTGTTAAGAAAGCCAATGTGCAAACTGCAGGATTACAGGGCACCCAACTAGAGATGGGCGAATTTCCCAAAATTCGGATCGTTCACTTTGCCGAATTTCTCACAAAAAATAACTTCGTTCCGAATTTCTTCGGGACGAATCGTTAAAAAACAGTTTTCCCGGCTGCACAGAGTGAGGGTGCTGTAGAATGTTGTGCCCCTTTTAAAAATGAGAGGGAGTTTGGGTTTGGGTTTTATTACAATGTTGGTTTTAGTATGAAGGGAGATGACTGCCCCGCTTTAGAATCCTTCACTATAAATTCCCTGGGCACTTAAGGGGCAAAAACTGACAAAAAAAATGAAAAGGGGGAATGTAGCCTGATAAATTTTATGCGGACGACAGCTGGAAAAAAAAAGCGAGGGCTCAGGGGGAACATCATGAAGAGTTGGGGGGACGGGGGGCGCCCAGCAGCATGAGGTCAGAGAGTGGCACAATGACATTCTGGAGGTGGAAAAAAAAAAAGGAATTGGCCAAGAGGGCACAAAGCCCCAAATGGGAGGTCACGGAAACAGAGCATGAGGTCGACAGGGCAAATGACACTGTGTAGGTCACGGCAGCAGCCACAGCAGCAGCATGAGGTCAGACAGTGGCACAATGACACAGTGTAGTAGGTCAGGCAAAAACAGCACAGATGGGGTCACAGATTGGCACAATGACACAGTGTGAGGTCACGGCAGCCACAGCAGCATGAGGTCAGACAGTGGCACAATGACACTGGAGGTCGGCAGAACAACAGCAGATAGGTCCAGAGATTGGGACAATGACAGAGTGTGTAGGTCACGGCAGCAGCCACAGCAGCAGCATGATGGTCAGACAGTGGCACAATGACACAGTGTGTAGGTCACGGCAGAAGCCACAGCAGCAGCATGAGGTCAGACAGTGGCACAATGACAGAGTGTGTAGGTCACGGCAGCAGCCACAGCAGCAGCATGAGGTCAGACAGTGGCACAATGACACAGTGTGTAGGTCACGGCAGAAGCCACAGCAGCAGCATGAGGTCAGACAGTGGCACAATGACACAGTGTGTAGGTCACGGCAAAGCCACAGCAGCAGCATGAGGTCAGATCAGTTTGGGCACACCAAAATGACAGGGTGTGTAGGTCACGGCATCAGCCACAGCAGCAGCATGAGGTCAGACAGTGGCACAATGACACAGTGTGTAGGTCACGGCAGCAGCCACAGCAGCAGCATGAGGTCAGACAGTGGCACAATGACAATGTGTAGGTCACGGCAGCAGCCACAGCAGCAGCATGAGGTCAGACAGTGGCAAAATACACATGTGTAGGTCACGGCAGCAGCCCCCGCACCAGCATGAGGTCAGACAGTGGCCAAATGACATTGTGGCACGGTCGGCACAAACAGCAGTTGGCCACAGGTGGCACAATGACCATTCTGTAGGTCACGGCATAGACATCAGCAGTGAGGTCAGACAGTGGCACAATGACACAGTGTGTAGGCACGGCAGCAGCCTCAGCAGCAGCTCCAGGTCAGACAGTGGCACAATGACACAGTGTGTAGGTCACGGCAGCAGCAGCATGAGGTCAGACAGTGGCGCAATGACAGAGTGTGGAGGTGTGGTGGCAATACCAGTCCCTGGTAAAGATGGTTGGTGGCAGATGGAGAAACTGTCAGCAGATGTGTGGCATCAGAATAGTGGCAGGTAGGCAGGTAGTTTGAACCCAGACTCATTTCTCACAGTTTGGGTGAGGCGTCATGGCTGATGTAGTCTGACGCCTAAGGCATTGATATGTGGAAATCCTGGCCGATCCACGCCTGATTCATCTTGACAAAGGTCAGTCGTTCCACATTTCCCGTGGACAAGCGGGTTCTCCTTGGGGTAATGATGGCCCCCGCCGCACTGAACACCCGGGACAGGGGACAGCTTCTCCACTGCAAACTCGGCAAGTTGCGGCCACACATCCAGTTTGGCTGCCCAGTAGTCCAGCGGATCTTCTAACTGGGGTGACAGAGTGCTGTCCAGGTAGGCCACCACCTGTTGGTTCAGGGACTTCTCCAGGTCCTGCTGCTGCTGCTGGCGACTGCCCTCCTCACTAGGCGGGTGAAGGAAGCTGCTCATCAGTGACTCCAGACTTAGGTTGCTGCTGATGGAGCTGGTACTGCTCCGACCCCCCCGCCTCCCCCAGCAGCCGCGGCAGTCGTACGTGAGCGCTGAGGAACCCCCACTCAGACCTGTCTGAGGAGGGACGATGCCGCACATAGGCAGCGGCCAACTGACTACGGAGGATTTCCCTATAGTATTTGAGGCTGTCACTAGCCAGGCAAATCAGCATACTGCGGGCCATCTGCACAAGTGACTCAGAGGGGCTCCCTGCCTCCATCTCCACTGTATACTGCCACGGTGCTTGCGGGTCATCTGCCTCGTCTTCCTCATCTCCATCTACCTCCTCCAGCTGCTCCTCCTCTCTTGTCACCTGGGTAGAAAAACCACTCATTTCACCAGACAATGCTTCTGCTCCAATGTCCTCCTCCTCCTCCTCTTCCTCCATTTCAGTCCCCACCGGACTCATGTGGTCGCGAGATGTAGTCACCACGTAATAGAAATAGTTGTATCAGCTCACCTGTGTCTCAGATGCTTGCAGTGGAGTCACGGTTCATGGGATTCCCAGTCCAAGTAGAAAGTCCATTGAAATAAACGAATACAACCAGCTTCCAAGCTGCTCTGAGGGGAGCTTTACCAGGCAAATGAGGAGATCCGTCTTATCTTTTTTTTAAAAAATTTTTTTCATTTATTTAAAACTCTTTAAAATCTTCATGTTAGGAATACAAGAACGAGGTAGGTAATATGCAGTGATAACGACAAGCATGTAGTCATGGGTTCAACCGAGCTAGACGAACCTACGCGTTTCGGGAATGGCGTCTCCCTTACTCATGGTTATTAGATACTGCTCTGGTCATGGCCGGAAATCACCGCAATATATAACGGAAAAAGAACCGGTCATGTGATCAAATGCATACATTGTATATAAGACATTAAACATGTGACATATTGACTAACTAATAAAAACAAATAATATGTGCTAAAAAGAACCCATGTATTGTTTACAAATATTGTTTCCAAATGTATAAGGGAGTTAAACGCTGACCGACAGTAACAAGGAAAAGATACGGGCTCAGTAATGATAGGTGATATCCTGTCTGACATTAAGACCCAGAGGAGACCTGGTGGATAAATGAAAAATGCACCAGGCCTCCCTGGATAAAAGCTTTTTGCCCAAGTCTCCGCCACTAAGTGGGCGTATGACCTTTTCAATGCCACAAACTGTGAGTTCTGAGACATCCCCAGCATGCTCCTCGGCAAAGTGACGTGAAACAGCCGAAGATTTAAAGCTAACGGGACGGCGGGCATCAGATAAATGCCTTCTGATTCTCACCTTCAGAGGACCAGTAGTACATCCTACATACTGGAGGCGGCATGTCGTGCAACCAATCAAATATACCACATATTTCGTGTTACAATTAATGTAACTTCTAATGGGATAATTCTTCCCGTTACTGTAAGAAATAAATTGATTGGTGCGCTGTGCATGTTTACATACAGTGCAGATGGAATGCCCGCATCTATAAAATCCCTTAACATCTATCCACATATTAGGTCGCGATTCAATAGGGGGTAGAAGACTCGGAGAGAGGATGGAGCCCAAACTCGGGGCTCTACGAGAAACATATCTCACCTGGGTTTGTAAAACATTCTTGATTTCTGAATTCACAAATAACAATGGCAGGCGTGTTTTCACGATATCGACAATTTGTCTGTATTGTCTACTATATCGTGTGCTAAAAGTTATAGTGTTACCTTTAGCTTTCTTGTGTCTTTTTGTTTGACACTTCAATAAATCCTCCCTATTTAGAGAATCAACTCTTTCAGACGCTTTTACTAATATCTTCTTGCTATAACCTCGCTGTTTCAATTTTACACATGTTATGTTCTTAAGATCTTCAAAGTTGTTAGGCTGCGAACAATTTCTTTTAAATCGACATAATTCACCAAAGGGGATATTGTCCACCACATGTCGGGGATGACATGAGGAGGCTTGTAAGATAGAGTTGCGTGAAGTTTTTTTTAAAAAAAGGCACGATTTCTATTTTATTGTCACTTTTATCCACCAAGGTGATATCTAGGTAATCTATATGGCTCTCATGATGATTATATGTGAATTTAAAATTCTTAGTATTGCTGTTAAGGTAATCCATAAATTGTACGGTCATATCAGACGGACCCAGCCATATAAATAGCAGGTCGTCGATATATCGACAATACCAGTAGATATATGCTTTGAATCTATCATCACCTGCAAACAGAAACATGTCCTCAAAAGATGACATATATATGTTTGCTAGGGAGGGGGAAAAGCGGGCCCCCATCGAGGCACCACATACCTGTAAAAAGAACTCCCCATCAAATGCAAAATAATTGTGGTGGAGTAAAAAATCCACTGCCATCAAAATGAATTCCTGTTTGTGTACCGAGTACTCACTGAATTTGCTCAAAAAATCTCGGAATACTGTCAAGGCCTTATCATGAGGGATACTGGAGTAAAGGCCCACAACATCGCATGTGAGCCAAATCGCCCCATCCGGCCATGCCAGATTCTCCATAATCCCAACCAATTGTTTGGTATCACGGAGATAACCTGGTATCCGTAAAACCAATGGTTGAAGTTGTATATCAAAACCCATCGTCCCAGGTTCTCGGTGAGAGAACCGATACCCGAGACGATGGGCCGGAAGGTAGGTGGAAAGCCCTCCTTATGGACCTTGGGTAAGGCATGGTATATTGGGAGGATAGGATTTGCTGGTACCATATGTTCTGCCAATTGAGGAGTTAGCACCCCCATGGATACACCTGATTTTAAAAGCTTATTTAATGCATCTTTAAATTCTGTGGTCGGGTTTCTATTTAATTGTAAGTATGTACTAGAGTGACACAAAGCCTCACGATTGACTGATCTATATAGTTCTGAATCCAGAACAACAACGGCCCCTCCCTTGTCCGCATTGCGCTCAATAATTTCTCTATTGTTTCTCAAATCCTGTAGGGCTTTACTCTCCCCTTTAGTTAAATTATTGTACCTCAAAGAATTCAAATTACAACATTCATTTTTTAACTTCACTAGATCCTCTTCTATCAAATCCTGGAACAGTTCTAAAGTGGTTAAACGAGACTGCAGGGGGTAAAAATGTAGTTGCCACGTCTCCAGTCCCCTGCCCAGACAGATTTTTCAGCATCTGTTCCAGGACATGAAGCAGTGGAATGACGTTATTCATCCCATAGTCCTGGCGACTGACAAATAATGTGGCCTCCTCGAATGGCCTCAAAAAAACGGCAGGTGTCACGCATGAGCTGCCACTGGCTGACATCAAAGTTACACAGGGGAATATCCTGTCCGCTGGATCATCAAAAAAACTTAATTTGGGCCCTTTTTCTGTTCATACAGTCGGTCCAACATGTGCAGGCTGGAATTCCAACGGGTGGAAACATCGCATATCAGAGTGTTTTTGGGGGAGGCCGTTCTGCCGCTGAAACCCTCGAGGGGGTTTTCCCTGGTTTGTACAAATTGGATAAAGTGCATTAAACATTTTCCCTGGCCATTTTCGGGAATCTTCTGAAGATCGGTGGAAGATTTCAAAAAAACCTTTTCACAACCAGATTGAACACGTGGCCAAATGCAGGGCGCATGGCCATCCCTTCGGGGCGCGCGGCCCCATGTTCCCCCCATTGCCCGCCCACCATGGTTTCGATTTACATTTGGGCGGAAAAAGCCACACATCGATTTCTTGCGGGCATAAAGGAAAAGCGTTCCTGTTTTGGATTTCGTTCGCGAGGGAAACCCCAGGGTGTAGAACTGCGTGACCCGTTTGTGCCCAACAAGTGGTATAAATGGAGCCATTTATTTGTGGAGGCTGAAAAGGTGGTGGTGGTGGGGGGGAAAGGGGAGGCGGAAATTTGGGGGCCGCGGGGCCCGCATTTTTGAAAACCCGTGGGGAGAAAGGGGGCGTTTTCCTGTCCAAGTTGTTGTTGTCCCCGGGGGCCCAGAAACACATTCCCCGTGGGCCGAAAAGGGAAAATGTACGGGCCCCTGACGTAGTTACGGGCCCCGATGCCCGCGCTCCCCGTGCCCCTTGGAAAAAACCGTTTAAGCTAAAGGACGGGGCCCCCCTTTTCTTTTTCTCCATTTTTATAAAGTCCCTGGGTTTACTGCCTTTTTTGGGAAAAATTTTAAATTTGGCTTGGACTCTCCTTCTCGGTGGGGCACAAGCCTTTTTCTCTGAAGGGTTTTGCAGAGTCCCCCTTTTGGGAAAAGGGGGGGACTGCAGTACCAACAACTTGGACAGGACCGGTCACTCTGCACCTTTTGGGTGGTTGGGGCATACTGTGGGTTTTTTGCAATCGCCTTGCTGAACGACTGCTGGGGCCAGAAATAGGAGGAACAGGAGCTCTGGACGGGAGATGAGTCAAAAAAAACAGCCCCTTTTGCAGAGGTGGTGGGGGCCTTGACGGTGTAATGGCATGGTACCAGGGGCGCTGCTGCTGTTGCTGCGGGGGGGGTTTGGGCCACCAAAATCGAGCCACGTTTCTCCCGGCCACCGGGGTGGTGGCTGCATTGTTGAGCAGGGCCGTGGTGCCCAAGTTAGCTCCCTGGCCAGCTCACTGTTGCCCACAGATTCTTTCATATACCCCTATTGGCTCCCCCGGTGTCTTTGCAAAGAACTGACCCCCCGACTATGGATTTTACCCCAACGCTCCGCATGAGTGACTACTACCCGCGCCTCGCTGGCCCCTGGCCGCATTTCTTGGACCTGCGAAGGGGTTTTTACCCCGTGGGTCTTGGCTCCCGACCTCACACTGCTGCTACCCTGCTGACTCACGACCACACTAACCACTTGTGCTGCGCCGCTGCTGACGTGAAAAGCTGATGCCCTCTTCTCCTGCGATGATGAAGCCCTTGCCTCACCGGTCCCAAGTGCGATCGGTTTACATCATCATCTATTTGTTTTTTCATCTTTCCTGCTGTCCTCATCCCCGGGTTTCTGGTATGCAGAGGCTGACCCCTCAAAACATGACCTCCCATGCCATCTCAACATCTATACTTTTGCCCCCTACTGCAAGAAGCAGGGGATATTGGCCCCATTTCTTCGCTGCCAAGTAGCTGTGACTGCCCACCTCAAATTGTTCATCCCTCGCTATATAGTGGCGCTGGCCAGCCCAAATAGTAGATCTCGGGGCTGAGGGAACCGGATGGGGACAGAGGGGGTTGAGGACAGGTGAGGGCGTTACCCCCCCCCGGGGCCATCCCAAACTAAGGGTTGGGTCTGAGTTCCACCGACTCTTGGCTGGGGTTTCAGATGTCATCGGGAGGAAGGGGGATGGACCTAGTCAACCAATAAAGAACCATTGGGTTGCTGAAAAAACACACGGCAGCTAGATGACAGCGGCAGTTGTGGCCTCACCGAGTGACCCCTGCTGCGACATCCCCTTGCTCTGCTGCGACCTGGGCCTGGAATGTTTGTGCCTCTGCCACTCGCAGGTGAAGAGCCTGCCACCTCTCTGTCTGACATACTGTTTTTTCTAAAATGTACAGCACTGTTTGATGAAGATATCTGTATATGATAAATAAAACACCCTGTATTTGAGCAAAATGAACCAGTAAACAAGCTTGTAACCCTTGGATATAAATTGCGCTCCAAAAAATGGGCAGGAAAAATGACTTGTAGGTGCCGTTTAAAATCTGTGTATTTTATGAATATAAAAGCACAAAAGGTTAATTAAACCTTCGGATGAATTATGCTACAGAATTTCTTCTGTTGGCGGTGAAAACAAGTTTCTTTTACTGAGTAAACTGCAGAACAACGCTTATTTACCCCCGGATGTAAATTGCGCAAAAGAATTGAGCAACCACAAACTACGAGCTTTGTAGCGTGTTAAAAATGGCGTGTTTTTACGCTACACAACAAGAGAAAAAAATTGTAATTAACCTTTGCTTGTGAATTAGGCTACAGGAAAATTGTATTTTTTTGGTGGTGAAAAAGACGGTTTCTTTTGGGGTCAAACCCCAGCAGAAAAACAACGCTTAACTAACCCCTGGATGTAAATTGCGCAAAAGAATTGAGCAGCCAAAAATGAAGTGGTTTTTGTATTGTAAAAACGATGTTTCTTTAAATAATACAACGGGAAACTGATTTTTGATCCCCCTTGGATATTCAATTGCGTGAGCGATAGCTTAAAATGTATATGCAGCTGCAGTGGACCACATGGACTTCAGATCCAAACCCAAAAAATCAGAAATAAAACTTTAAGAGAAGCGTTCTGAGAAAAGCTGGACACCCCCCAAAAATCGCTGTTTAAAAATCAGTTCTTCAGTAAGGCTACACAATCGCCGCGCAGCCCTTTTTTCCCCGATCAGTAAAGTGAGAGGAGTGTGAGTCCCAGCGTGCGCCCGGCTTTTATAGTGCTGTGAGTCCAGAATCCGCCCCGGGCTTGATTGGGTTATTTTGCAAGTCATGGGCTTGCCCCTTTTTCCCCCCAGAGTGCTTTGCCCCATGTAAAGCCATGTCTCGCAGCCTTTTTTAACAAAAGCAACTTCGTTAAACCCCAAGTACCCCCAAAATTTGACTCCCTTCAGAACCAAGTTTTTTGAATTCGCCCTCTCTACACCCAAGCCTCTCAGTTCTATAAATAAATCCTATGATTCCAACCTTTAACCATCTTTATATGTTTTACAATTCATACATCTTCTTTAGTGTGTAATGCACCTCTCACCATCTCAATATTGATGTGATAAAGACTTTGTTCATTTTCTCGTGAATCTAATTGATTTTTGTGTGCAAAATAATGTCTCTTTACTGCTGTTAGCATTCAATATCAAATGATTGCCCATTTCAGTATCACTGACCATGAATGCATACATACGATTGTATCTTTAAAAGACGAAAGTTTCCTACACTTTGTTTTTCAATTCATAGGAACAGACAAACATAATGTATCGACTTGTTCAAACCCTGAGGTTAATTGTTGGCAATAATCTGTTAGAATACAATGGAAAAAATAAAAATGTTTTCTTTGGCTGCAAGTTTGTATCAAGAGCAGTGTAAAATGGAAAAATCAATGACTGCCTGACATTTCTGCAAATCTCTCAATATCCTCTGGGGTTTTGACTTTTAGGGTATGTTCACACGGCTTATTTTGGGACGTATTTTGCAGCGTACTGTGTTTAATACATGGGGTAATGCGCCCCATAATTACGGTAATCCATAGCTCTCATAGAGAACTATGGATTACGCCTCCTTTCCCCGCTGGTACAATATGATCGTATTGTACACATGGGGAGATAAGTGACATGAGACTTATTTGTGGGGAATACGCGCCGTGAGTAATGCATGTGAATGGGTGGGGGGGGGGGGGAGGCGGGCTGCCGTTCCCTCCGCACTGCGGGGGTGCGCCTATCAGTGCGATCTCCTGAAACACACGATGTACTGCGCCGCATACTGTACACACCGCAGTACATCATGTGAACACACCCTTAGGGAGACATGTATAAAGGAAGGCACTTTGAAGTGAATTGTTAAGTCTCGTTTTTAGTGTATAATGCGTCTGAATGTATGAAATGGACTCTATAGTTAATTGCTCCTCGCCTGTGTGTTTGGCGCATTATGGAACTTAGGTACATTAATAATGCTCCAAACATGTATAAAGACTATAGATAGGCTGGAAATAAAACAAAAGTCTTTAGAATAGCATGTCAGTGAATAGAAACCATGGTACTGATCCTGCATGGAGGACCACAGGTCCCAGCAATACCTGTGCTGTGCTGGCTCTTGTTGTATGTAGAATAAAGGGTGAGAGCATCAAAAATAAATTTCAAATTTAATGTAGTAGAAATTAGAAAATCTGAATATAATCAGGGGGTTATTTAATGTAAAATTAGTTTTGAGTCTATTAATTTTAAATACACTTTATAGGAGATATTTTTATATTTTTTGGATATTATATATTTTTAGATTAATTTTATATAATAACATTTTTTATTACATTTAAATGATTTATTTTTATACAGTTTGATAATTATCATAAATTACTTTTTAAAATTGTACTGGTGTAAGGTGAGAAATATTGGACATTTTTTTCCCCTAACAGCAAATCTAGCTCCACTTCAAATCCCCCAGGTTCGGGACCCCAAAAAGAGATTTGGTCTACCCGTCCGGCAGTAATGTGTCTAGTTTTGCCAACCAATTTTATATGTGTCTAATAATACAAGTTTTGGGGTTTGGGCACGCCTCCCCTAACATCCCCAAAAAACCCTTCATGTTAGGCACCCTTAGAAAAATTTGGTTTTACAAAACAATACACCTAACACATTTTAGTAGGTGCCCAAGACATTGTAGGGCTGCTCACGTAGGCGCATTTGTACTTGTGTTTTTTTTTTAAACCCTTTTGGTCCTTTTATGATCTTAAACCCAAAATTTTCCCCGTAGGTGTTTGTTAACAATGCAGTTCTTCTAGAGAAGGGGGATCTGTGTGGCTTTTTGCCACCAAATAGGTTATAAGAACAATCAAGGGTTAAGTCTCCTCTCAGCCACAATAGCTACATGGTTTACCTCTATGGTATAGACAACTTTGGTCTTGAATATTACTGTAGTACACTGATCAGCCATAGATTATCTTGGGGACAAAACATCGAAACTTGCCAATTATTTGGAAAACGAAAAAAAAGCCTAAATTCCCCCCTTTTCCAATGCAAAGGGGTTCCCACCCAAAGGACAAATGAACATAAGAACCTGACCATGAAGCAGTGGGAGTGGGTGGCCTTGGTCTTGTTTATCACATTTGTTTTGCGACAGGTTGACAGCCAAGTAAATCCCTTAATGGCAACAGTATTCCCTAATGTGTTAGCTTTTATATTTTGGGAAAATTGATGTCTGCAAATTAAATTATATCATAACTTTTAAGAACCACCATGGTTAACCAGTAAGTACACATACATAGGTGAGTATGTATACAATGTATGTAAGGCCCCAAATAAAATGTTTAATAATTTGGAACATTGGCAGATGCTGGATCATTGTATATTAAATAAAAAATACTGTATTGCTATTACAAAATATAAATCTCTCTCAAATTTTTATTTAAATATAACTTATTGGGTTTCATATTTAAAATTTTAAAATTAAAAATTAATAATAATAAAAAATAATAATAATAATAAAAATTAATCTTTATTTCTTGGGCCCCAACATATTCCGCAGCACTTTAAAAAATCAAGGGTAAACATACAGTCATTACACATTAAAAGTACTTAAAAATGAGACAAGGTGTGGGGGCCCCTGTGTGAGAGCTTACAATCTATTAGGGTGTAGGGGAAACTACGGGAAGAAGTGCCAAGTTTACATGGTCCGGCCATGTTCCAAAATAGGGGGGTTTACATGAAAAATGGATGAACCTGCCACCCCGATGTACATTTTACCAGATATATAAGATTTTTTCTCTCTCTCTCTAATATATTTATATATATTTATATATATTTTATATATATATATTTTATATACAATATTTATTTATATTTTATAATATTTTAATATAAATTTATTATTTTTTAATTATATATATTTTAAAAACACCACACACAAACCTCCCCAACAACTTTTCATAAACATTTTTAAAAAATGTAAAAAGGTTCATAGGATAAAATAAAACTAACCCAATTTTCTTGGGTTTAGCCCAAAACCCCGGCTCTATGACATCAAAATTGGCCTTATGTCACAGGTTGAGGGACATCATCCCCTACCATTCCCACTGCTCCCTTAAAAAAGGTACTATCTCACATTATTTCCCTGGGTGAGGGGTTAAATTTGCGTTTGTGATACACAAAGAAAAAGATTGTATTATGGGAAAGAGAAGAGGAAAACCCCCAAAGAGTGGGGTTCTAAAATCAGAGGAGGGGGAAATTTAAATTTGAGGCAAAAATGTTTTTCGCTTTAGGGGGGAAAGGATTGTAAACCCCGGACATGGACAATGACCCCTCAAAAAAATGGCGCATAAAAGCCCAGTTTTGGGGAGAAAAGACGAAAGATTGAGGGGACATTGGGGTTTTTCGGGGAAAAAAGGGAAAATTTGGGGAACTTCCCAGAATTCACTCTGCAAAAACTCCACTGATAAAAAACCTTAAAAGGGGGCCTTTTTATTTAAAATGGAAAATTTGGGGAAATGGCCCCCGAGCAAAGGGGGATGGGGGAAAGATGCAATCCTCAAAAAGTGGAGAAAATTCGCACAAAAGTTGGAGATAAAGACGTTTTCAAACCCAACAGAGCACAAGTCCTACTCCAAAACTGGACTTCGAGGGCATCAAAAACTACGAGGGGCCCCCCAAAAAAAGAATCCGGAACCAAAAGGGGGGGTTTTTCCAAACAAAGGGGGCGTTTTTCATTTGCCCCGACCAAAATGGTGAATTTGGGAATGGGGGCCTTAAAAACCAAACAGCTGCACGTGCCCCATCTCCCATCTGGGAAAATCCCGAGGCATCAAAGCTACAGAGAGAGGCCGCCCCGAGGGGAATCCCAAAACAGGACTTGGGGTTTTTCCAATGGGGGGAGACATCTAATCTATTTTAAAACCAGTGGGGAACGGTAACGGGGCCTTTTAAGGAAAAAAACAAACTGTGAACAGGGAAATTTACAGTGCCAAAAAAGGGGACATGGACAATTTTGCCCCCAAAAAGATCACAGGGGGAAAGATCAACCGGTAAAAAGGGAAAAAAAAAGTAGTATTATAAGGTTTAGGGGCTGTATGTTTAAAGGGGGAAACCTACGTTATTTAAATTTTTGTCCCGGTTTGTCCATATAAAAAAAAGATGGACAATTTCAGCCTGCTTTTTTGTAGAACAATGGAAAGGGAAAGGGAAAGTGAAACTTGATTGGTTGCTATGGGCAACAAGGACTTTTTTTTGTTATTTAGTTTTGATTTAAAAATAATTTAAAAAATTCCCAGTTTTTTTATGTTTTACCCTTCAAAAATTTTTCTTAAATATTACTTCAAAAAGGAAATTTTTTTTTTTTCAAAAAAAAACCTTTTTTTTTTTTCTCAGCAAAAAGAAAGCCTTCAGCCCCTCTCCAAAAATAGCGGTCATGTCCCGCGAAGACCTTGGGCTTTCCAGGAAACTGTACTTTTATCCCCAAAAGAAATGGTCGATACAATTAAAAATATTGACTTTGATAAAC
>JAODAL010069532.1:0-16308 GCA_025379985.1 Phyllomedusa bahiana | reverse complement strand
AATCTCACCCTGCTCTATTCTTTTAGCTGATTTGCTGGCCCCCAAAAATTTTACAGGGAACCCCCAAAAAAAAGGGCCCGGACTTAATAGTATTGCACAGGATTTTAACCAAAATTTAAACGCATATCTAAAAAATCCGATCACCAAAAAAACTGTCGTTTTCCCAATTTTGGTCGAAAATTTAATCCCCTCAAAAACTTTAGTTAACCAATGGTTTCACAAGTTTAACACACTGCACCCTAATGTGTTAAATATTGAATTTAAGTTATTTTCCTCAAATGTTTTTCGTTAAAACGAAATGCTTTGGCCCTGATTGCCTGTTTTCTGCCTGCATCTTCCCCAAATATTTTTAGCACAGTTTGTGTTTGGGGAATAAAAAAAATTTTTAAATATTTTTGTTTTGGTTTTTATTCTTTTATTTTAAAATTTGCCCTATTTTTTTGGGGGTTTTTTCCCAAAAATTTAAGTTGATTGATTGTGAAACCCGGGCAAAATTTGATGGTGGCCGAAAAACTCCGGTTTTGTCTCTAAATTTTGAATTGAAATAATTTTGTGCGGCATTCCCCTTTTTTTTTTTTTGGGTCTAGGGAATCATTACGCTGTCTCTTTTGTTATTCCCACCGTTTTTTCCCTTGGTTTTCCTGTGGCAAAGGGTTTCTGGGTTCCCTCCAATTGGGGTGCTCAGGGAACTCGGCTCATCCGGGAAACACTGTCCTTTTTGTTGGATTTTTTTCCCAGGAATAGGGGAAACCTTTGTAGCTTTTTTGGTTTTGTTATTTTTTTTCCCAAATCTGGACCCAAAAAATTTTTTTGGGGCTTAAAAGCCAAAATTTTTGTCAAATTTTGATAGTATGCGGGGTTCAATGGTTTGGGCCCTTTTAGACCTGGGTTTTGGGGTTTTAATCCGCGGCTCATGCCCCCCCTGTTTTCTTCACGGGTTTTGGCCCCCCTACCCGGGTTCTGACTCACGGGTAGTGGGTTTAGTGCGCTTGCGCCGACGATGTTTGTGCGGCCCCTGCGCATTTATCGTCGGGGGCCCCTTTTTTAGTAGTTCGTGGGGAAATCCTTTCCATGCCCCGGTGAGTAGGAAAAAGTTTGTAAAATTTTTAACAATTTTATTTGACACTTGTGCACTAATTTAATTTATATTGAAATTTTTAGAATGATTTATGTAGTCTGGGTGCACTTTAGAATTTGTATGCAAAACTAAAACCCTTTTCATTTTTGGGGTATAAATTTGTTTTGTTTGTAGTTTTCATTTTTTTGTTTTGTCACTTTGTATTATTTAATAATTTTGAAATTGGGGAAAAAAATTTGGGGTGTTTACACTTTTGGGAACTAAAATATACCACTTTTTTGGGGGCACTTTTTTTTATGGGGTTTGATAAAAACCCTTTTTCCCGGGGGAAAACCCGTTGCTGCTTTTTGGGTAAATTAAAACCACGTTTTTTTGAATGCCCCCTTTTTTCCGTTTTTGCATATATTTTGACCTTTGATCCTGGTCCGGGGTTTTGCACTCGGGTATTGGAAGAATTTGTTAAAATTTTTTGTGCTTTTCAAAATTTTCAAAAATTTTACGAAGGATAATTGTTCCAGGTCAAGTGGTTCGTAATATATTTTTTATTTATTTTTCCGTGGTTTTTCGGTAAATGTCGCCCCCAATTTTTTTTTCATATTCGGAGAAAAAATTGCAGGTTTCTTCGGGGATGGCGGGGATGCATCGTTTTAAACACTCCATCTTAAATTTTAATTATCAAAAAAAGGGGGAGAATGAACAGGAAGACTTGTTCTGCAAAAACTGAATTGGGGACAAGGGGACTATTAAGAGAAAATAGTATTTCGTGGTATGAGACCCCCTTACCCCTAATTTTTTTAAATAATGCAATTTCTGTCAAAGATTTATCCAAAAAATTTCCCAAATTTCCCTTTGTCATTCGCTCAATATGGATTTTTTTTACAGGCTGAACTTTTTAAATTAACCCCAAAGATTTTGGATCAGAGGGCACCTGCAACCCTTGTTGATGGAGAGGCTTTTTCTAAAAAAGAGATTTTTCAACAATCGTTAAAAAAGTTCAAAATGGTTTTGAGGAGTCAAACAAAAAAATTTATGTGATCTGAAGATTACAAGAAAAAGGGTGTACTGTATATTAATTGCCAAAAAACTTTTTCAACTTTCCATGAATGCAAAAAGGGTGTTTAAAGAAAACAAAGACCCTTTTACAGGGCCTGCAATGAAGGTCAGGTCACTCCCTTTTTTTAGGTAGGGAACCAAACCTCCAAAAGGATTGGGAGAGGGGGGTGAAAACATCACCGGGGGCACAAAAAACAAGAAAAAGGGAGAAAAGAGGTTAAAACCCATCCCAAAGGAACAAGAACAGAAACCTGTGTTAAATATTTCCCAGAATAAATTGTTCATTTTTGAATTCTTCAAAACAAAGGCTCTTTTTTTGTTGTTGATATACAGATTCGTTCCAACTTGAATTAGTTTTTTAATTCTGTTTCGTAATTTTAAAATTGAAATTATTTTTTGCAGTTTACCATCTTCCCTTCCACTACAGGGGGTCGGGGTGAAGGTAAAAATTATCCCTTTTGTTTCTCACAGACGGGTTTAAATAAATCAGGAAACTTTGTACCCTTCCCAATAACCCAGTTTGTTCCACTTTTGAGAATATGGTGAGTTTTGGGGATTCATAAATTGGGGGATAAGTTTTGAGTCAAATTATTACAACAAAATAGAGCAAGGGAAAAAACGGGCCATTAGTCTCTTTCAAAAAACAGCAAGAAACAACAACCCGGGGAAAAGGGGTGGGGCACTGGTTTTAGGATACTTCTACTATATAAAGGAGGTTAATGCAACTGAATGATCGGAAGTTTAATGGTTGTCCTTTGATCCAACTTCTAAGTTGAAACCCCCCCTATTTAAGATGCATTTGATTTTTATATTATTGGGTACCTAAGGAATTCCTTATTGAGAAATTTCCCCCATAGTACCTTTTTCTGTATTGTCTTCCCCCAAAAAACACAAATCCCTTATAATCCTCCAGGGCGTCCAAAATGCAGGACTTGGGTCAATCTTTTGGGCCAATAGCTATTTTTTTTATAAGGGACTGAGAAGGTTTTGCTTTTCCCCAGCTAATCATTATATTTAAAACTTTGGACTCCTTTTAAAAAATACGGGGTTTTGGTTTTGGATTTTTGATTTTTGGGTTTCGTTTGATGTTGTTTAATTTTTTACCCTCGATTTTAATCACAGAAGGGGGTTACAGTGGTTCGTAATTTCTCCCCCCCAGATGCTCCTCTCCTGCTACTTCGGCGCCCAGCAGTCTTCAACAACGCGATTGCAAAAAAGACAACAGTACGCCAACCATCCAAAATGCAAAACTACCGGCTCCCGTCCAAGTTGTTGGGGACTGCAGTCCCTTTCCCTTTCCAAATGGTGGACTTGCAAAAGTTCAGAAAAATAATGGGTCCGAGCCAGATGGAAGTTCCAAGCCCTAATTTTTTTTCCAAAAAGGCAGTACCCCCAACCTTCAAAATTGCAGAACAGAAGGGGGACCAGTCCCTTTAGCTTTTCGGTTTGTTTTAAGGGGCATGGCAGCACGGAGTCTGGAGCTGTAAATACGGGGCAGGGCCCTACATACGCCCCCTGGGGGTGAAATGCTTCCTCCCGGCACACCAAAAAATTGGACAGGGAAAGCCTCTTTCTCCCCCACATTGTCAAATGGGCTCCTGCACCAATGTCCCCTCCTCCTCCACCAACACTATCATCTCAGCCTCCAAAGAATCCCCATCATCCGCATGTGTAAGCACAGGTGTCACGCAGTTCTACACCGGGTTTGCCTCGGCGAACAAGTCAAGAGGGGGGGAACTGCTCCGCGTCTGCGAAAGAAATCGATGTGTGGGCTTTTTCTCCGGCCAACTGCAAATCGGAACCTGGTGACGGACAATGGGAGGAAAAGGGTTTTCCGCTCCCAAGGAGAATGGTCCATGTCCTTGCATGGCCCGGGGGTTTCAAACTGGGTTTTGTAAAGTTCCTGAAACTTCCACCGATCTTCAAAATTCTGAAAATGGACAAACTGTGCATGCACTTCATCCATTCCTACAAAGCCAGGAACACCCTCCTCGAGTTGCAGCGGCAGAATGGCCTCCCCCAACACACTGTGATATGCGATGTTTCCACCCGTTGGAATTCCAGCCTGCCATTTGCTGAGGCCATTCGAGGAGGTACGTTACTTGTCAGTCTCCAGGACTACGGGATGAATAATGTCATTCCACTGCTTCATGTCCTGGAACAGATGCTGAAAAATATGTCTGGGCAGGGGACTGGAAACGTGGCGACTACATCTCGCGGCCACATGAGTCCGGTGGGGACTGAAATGGAGTTGGAGGAGGAGGAGGACATTGGAGCAGAAGCATTGTCTGTTGAAATGAGTGGATTTTCTACCCAGGTGACAAGAGAGTAGGCGCAGGAGCAGCTGGAGGAGGTAGATGAAGATGAGGAAGACGAGGCAGATGACCCGCAAGCACCGTGGCAGTATACAGTGGAGATGGAGGCAGGGAGCCCCTCAGAGCCACTTGTGCAGATGGCCCACAGCATGCTGATTTGCCCTGCTAGTGACAGCCGAATAGTCTCCATCCGGCAGAGGGATGACTTCTGGCTCTCCACCCTATTTGGGCACCTCGCTAACCGGTCCAAAATGGGAGCCTTTTTCCCAGCTGCTCAGAGGGAGGACAAACTCAAATACTATAGGGAAATCCTCCATAGTCAGTTGGCCGCTGCCTATGTGCGGCATCGTCCCTCCTCTGACAGGCCTGAACGGGGGGTTCTTCAGCGCTCACGTACTACTGCCGCGGCTGCTGGGGGAAGGTGCGGGGCTAGGAGCAGTACCAGCTCCATCAGCAGCAGCCTAAATCTGGAGTCACTGATGAGCAGCTTCCTTCACCCGCCTAGTAAGGAGGGAAGTCACCAGCAGCAGCAGCAGGAACTGGAGGGCAGTCGCCAGCAGCAGCAGCAGGAACTGGAGCAGTCCCTGAACCAACAGGTGGTGGCCTACTTGGACAGCACTCTGCCACCCCACTTACAAAATCCGCTGGACTACTGGGCAGCCAAACTGGATGTGTGGCCGCAACTTGCCGAGTTTGCAGTGGAGAAGCTGTCCTGCCCAGCCAGTAGTGTGGCATCAGGGCAGGTGTTCAGTGTGGCGGGTGCCATTGTTACCAATAAAGGAGAACCCGCTGTCCACGGGAAATATGAATGACTGACCTTTGTCAAGATGAATCAAGCGTGGATCGGCCAGGATTTCCACACACCAATGCCTTAGGCGTCAGATTACATCAGCCATGACGCCTCACCTAAATTTTGGGAAATGAGTCTGGATTCAAACTGTCTCAGCCACTATTCTGATGCCACCACCCGCCTGATGCCATGCATCTGCTGACAGTTTCTCCATCTGCCTACCACCATCTTTACCAGTGACTGGTATTGCCACCCACCTCCACATTGTCATTGTGCCACTCCATGACCTCATGCTGCTGCTGCTGTTGCTGGTGCCGTGACATCCACATTGTGTCATTGTGCCACTCTCTGACCTCATGCTGCTGCTGCTGTTGTTGCTGCTACGGTCACCTCCACACCGTGTCATTGTGCCACTCTCTGACCTCATGCTGTTGCTCCTGCCGTCACCTCCACACTGTGTCATTGTGCCACTCTGTGGCCTACTCCTTTTTTTTGCCACCTCCAGAATGTCATTGTGCCACTGTCTGACCTTATTCTGCTACTGTTGCGCTGCCGGGACCTAACCCTGTCATTGCCCCCACTGTCTGACCTAAAGGCCCCCGCCTGGCCGTACCTAACACTGTGTCTTTTCCACCCTGGGCCTACTCCTTTTTTTTTCCACCTCCAAAATTTTTGGACCCCCTTCCCCTCTTCTTTTCTGGTCCCGGGGACATCCCACTTTGTGTCATTGTGCCACTCTCTGACCTCGGGTCTGCCTCTGGACCCCCAAATGCTTGTTTGGGCTCCGGGCCCCCCCACCCCACACTGTGTCATTGTGCCACCCCTGTGGCCTACTCCTTTTTTGCCCCCTCCAGAATGTCATTGTGCCCTGTCGACCTTATTCTGCTACTTTGCTCTGCCGTGCCCTACACACTCTGTCAGGCCACGCTGCCCATGCTCCCTTGTGGCTGCTGCCAAAACCTCCACACTGGTCATTGTGAAAACTGTGGCCACTCCTTTTTTTTTGGCCCCCCTCCAGGATGCATTGTGCCATGTCTACCTCATGCTGTGCTGGGGTGCTGCCGTAACTCCACACGGTCTTGTGCCACTCGGGCCTACTCCTTTGGCCTACCCCTGTTTTTGCCACTTCCCAAAATGTCATTGTGCCCTGTCTGACCCAGCTGCTGCTGCCGGACCTCCACACTGTGCTTGTCCCACTGTCTGACCCATGCTCTCTTGGTGATGCCGGACCTAAAACACTGTATTGTACCACCTGGCACCAATGCTGCTGCTGTGGCTGCTGCCGAAACCTGAACACTGTGTCATTGTGCCACTCTGTGGCCTACTCCTGTTTTTGCCACCTCCAGAATGTCATTTTGCCATGCTCTGACCTCATGCTGCTGTGGCTGCTGCCGTCACCTCCACACTCTGTCACTGAAGTTGCCACCTGAGCCCTCAGCTTGTTTTTTTCCAGCTTTCACTGCCATGACTTTATCAGGCTACATTCCCGTTTCAGTTTTTTGGTCAGTTTTGCCCTCTTAAAGTGTCAGGGAATTTTTATAGTGAAGCGATTCTAAGAGCGGCAACAGTCATATGCGTGTCATACTAAAACACAACATTGTATGAAGCCCAAAACCAAGCTCCTTCTGCATATTTAAGCATGACACAACATTCTACAGCACCCTCAGGCTCTGTGCAGCCTGGAAATAGCTGTTTTTAAATGCGATTTGTTCCGAAGTAATTCAGACCAAAACAAATTTTGTCGGAAAATTCGGCAAAGTCGGCAAATCAAATTTTTGAGAAATTCGCCCATCTCTATTTATGAGTGAACTCCACTTGACCTGACCTAATGCCTTTGACCCAACTAAGCCCTTGCCTGTTCCTTCTGTACCCGTTTGCACCTCGACTGTAACATTAGGTGTAGGACCCAGAATACCCTGAAAGCCAGTCCATCTGCCTTGCAGTGAACTATGGGTAAACCTGGGGCTCCTTAGACAAAAACTTCCTGGCATGGTTATGCCATCTCTCCCGATGACCCAGTGGATCCACCATCCCTGCCTGTGACAGAGGGGTTCTTTTGCTTTGGGACAATTCCAATTTGTAGAGGTTTATTGAAAATAAATTGATTACAAAGTGTACAATTTCCCTACAGTGTCACCACACGTAAAATCTGGAGGTGCATAGTGCCCATTCCATTTAAAGGGTTGCCTTCTTTGTTGCAGAGCTTTACAAAACAGGGGAGACCTTTAATAATTGCTCTCTACTCGACGCAAAATATAAGAATCCTGACCAGAAGACTCCTCTCTATATGAACTTAGAATTATATAATATGATAAATGAAAATGGGTTTTCTAAACCAAAGAAGCTCTTTACATTTCTTTACCCATCAAATGTTTGTGAAAGCGATGATGAATCAGGTGATTAAGACCTGTGTTTTTCAGTCACTGCTGAAAGAAATTGTCAACTGAATGATCCACCTGGAGAGTGGCTTCTTTCCTAGATTTATGTGTTGTAATTTGTAATTATTATAATTCATATTTGCCAATCTGTAAAATCCAGGAGACTTTAGCCTGAAAATGCCCAAACATGCCTGAAATGCCATTTTTCGGGGCGTGTTTTGCATAAATCCCATGCAAACCATTGCTGGAAGATCACAAACTGGTGATGGCACTTCTATGGTCTTGGGAATGTTTTTGTGCCATTCTATGGGCCTCTTATCCATGTGGAAGGTGCTAACAATCAGTTTGGGTTTGAATCCATCTTTGCAGATCACATACACCCATACATGCTGTCTTCCCTGGGACAGATGTGACATGTCACACGGTTAGAAATGTCTGACATTGCTTGGAAGAGCATGAAACAGACTCCAAGAAACTACCATGTCCACTTATTTAACATACCTCAACTGAGCATATGTAGGAGCTGGTGGATGGTGGTATTGACTCTATGAATCCTCCAGCAGCTGTGGGATGGTCAGCATGGTACCTGTGATAACCTACCAGGACCTTACTGGGTCACTCAACAACCTGTTTAGCTGCTGTCTGTGCTGCACATGGTGGTTAGTCTGTATATTAGTCATAATAATGTGACTCTGCTAAGTAGGTACGGGACATCTGTGTTGTGGCTAAGAAATGCATGGTTAGCTGGCTCAGGAATTTTCAAAGATCTTGCAGCTCTTAACATTTAGTACTGATTACATTGTTCCTTTATATGTGGGTATGCCAGTACTGACCTGCAAGTTTGCTCAGTCAGTAACCAAGCAAATTAATCATTGTTCTGATGAGTGGTGCACCCTGCAGTGGTGACAATCCCTGCAATCAAGAACAGCAGCAAGCAACAGATTCCATGAATAGGATCCATCTGGATTTCTTAGTATCTCTTCAAAAATTGACCAATTATGATGGTCAGGGCTGAGTTATGGAGATGGTTGTGGAACAAAGGGCAGTTATTTAGTGACCATAGAAAATTACATCAGAATTCTGTGTTACAAGATCCTTAGAAATAAAATATTGATACGTTAAATTTGTTCTGCTATGACTTGACTCTTTTTACCTCTGTAACATAGAAGTGTAATCATAAGATGTAATGACTGTGTATCTGCTTAGGGTCACATGCAAAACAAATAAGAAAGCTAAATAATTCCTCATCCACCAGCAGTACCAGAGGCTTAGAGGAGGAATAGTCACTTGATCCAGTCACCTGTACCTTGGTGTTTGCCTGCCTCTTTTTTTTGTAAGGTGTAACACTAAGGATATGTTGGACAATCTAGAAAAGAGACCCTGCTATCATGTTCCATTTATATTACCAATGTCTGATGTAGGAGAGGGGGCTTTAAGTGTTTCTGCTACATGATATTGTTTAGACCTAATATGCCTATTTGTCAGAAAAATCCTTTTAACTCCAGATCACCAATCAATAACTAAAAAATAACCTTACATAGTAACATTATAGATAAGGTTGGAAAAAGACACAGGCCCATCAAGTCGTAAATATAACCCTACAGCGTTGATCCAGAGGAAGGCAAAACCCCTATGAGGCGGAGGCCAATTGTCCCATACAGTAGGAAAAATACATTCTTGACTGGTATCATTCCAAATTTTGCATCAGAATAATCCCTCAATCACCATCCTTTCTCCAGAATCCAGTCCCCATAACCTGTAATATTATATTTTTTCACAAAGGCATTCAAACCCTTTCTGAACTTGGTCAATTACTCCACCATGCTATCATAAACTTTTGTGGCAGCAAGCTCCATAGTGTCACTGCTTTTTATACCAAAGAATCCTCATCTATGATTATGATAAAACCTTTTTTTTTTTCCTCTAGACGTAAAGGAGATCCTTTTGTCGTTGTTCCAGGCCTAAGTTTTGCTTTTACCATTACCTTAGCTTTAAAATTGGAATGAAACTATGGTTAGAGGAGGGTAATTAGACAACGCTGAAGAGCTAGAACTTGCTCAGCATACAGCATCACTGATGTTACTGAAGATATTACATGGGCTGTTATCTCTTCTCCTGAAGCTGCTTGTATATATTCTATCTAACTTGAGAGTTCCTTTAACTTACCTTTCATATATACTAGCTGAGTCCTCCCTATTTTACACTCCCTATAAAACACTATTTTACAACTGCCTTAGTACTTTTACCTAACAGTATATAATAGATAAATAGCTGTAGAGTGCTTAGCCAACAACCAACAAGGCAAACAGTCAATGCCTCCCCAACATGTTCCACCACAATGTAGCATCCTCACGCGATAGATGCTTCTGCGAATGTCTATGCCAAAAAGCTGTGCTTTAAATTCTCCATCCTTGACATTCAGGACTCCGGCCAAACTAGAGTGGTTGTACGGTTAATGTTTTTGTTTGCTTGTTGTCAGATAGCATTGCCCGTTGATAATTAAAAATAAACTCCCTGTACTCGCCATTCTTCTCACCTTCTATCAAGCATTGTGCAATATTCGCCCTCTGCCGGTCTTCTGTTATCTTTTTCTTTATGAGACTTCAGCAGCGGCACATGCCATTGGCTGACATCACCATTCAGAAGTACGAACATTAACTTCTGAAAGGTGATGTCAGCCAATATTACGTGATCATTGCAGTCAATTAGAGATTGCAGCGGTCACATCCCACCCAGAAGAAAATAAGAAGAATACAGAAGTGAGGACGGCGCGATGTTGGATCCAAAATAAAGGGAGAAGTGACTATAAAGAGTGTTTTTCATTCGTTCACATGCGGCGGATCTGCTATAGATTTATTCTGGTTTTATAGCCCATTGTTTCTGATACAGTATACAAGAACATTTTTAGAAAACAATAGACTTACAACCATTAAAGGGGATATATGGACTTTTAATAAGCATTTTAAGGAAAATTTGACCTTACGAGTTGCTTCCTCTAAAGTGATTCTGAAATTAGTGGCCTATCAATCAATTTTAATGAACATTAGGAGCCTCCAGGCTAAGGATATCTCTGAACCATGGCTCTTCACTCTGAGTAACTGAAGGGTCTGAGTGAGAGTTTTCACAGCAGGTAAATAAAGTTAACAAGATATTAAGTAAATCTGTATTAGGCTATTGGCACATGTATTCACCAAGTATTTGCTTTTTAGATTTCGGTAAAGTGTACCAACTGTCATACGGTCTCTTAACCATCTCTCATGACTGATCATTTAGTCAAGAGTAGGGAAAGGTATAAAATGAATCCCTGCAATATGCAAAATAAAAGACTAAGACTTAAGGAGAATACTGATCATAGCTTAGAACATGGCTTTGAGTTCTAAAAAATTCTACCATCATCCTGACCCTGATACAAGAGGACTTCTCGATACTTATTTTTCTTATAAATCTGGTTTGAACTTTCCAGATGAAAGCATAAAAATCCCAATGCAGAAGCTTCACGATGCTTTAAGTGCAGGTACAGTACATTTCATTTTAATATGGGATTAGGAGGGAAGAATATGTATTTTACATTATGTTTTGGTTAAAAGTCCTCAACATTCTTTTTCTACATTAACATATAAAACATTCATCTAGAATAAGCTCTGATTTCTTTAAGTCCCTCAATTTCTATTATTCTTTTTTTCTGTAAATGAATGTAGCTATGTTTCCAAGTCTCTAGGTTGGTTCTCTCTGCTGATATTTTACCAAGCTCTGAAGTTTGCTGACTTTTTATACAAATTATTGGTTGGCTTATTTTGCACCAAAATAGCACACTAGCATTTTGGCACAAGTTTAGTTCAGACTGTCACATTTTAAGCTTTGCCATTTCTCATGAAGCCATACTCCCTAGTTAAGTGAGCCACAAAATGTAGCTGAAACACATAATAAATGTGTCTAAGAAGAGATGCACTAAATTGTGCCAAACTGCAAAATATTGTTGTGCATTTTATGACGGATTGTAGGCAGAGACACTTCACTTAAATCTGCTTAGGTAGCTAATGAAAATAAAAAGTATGCGGGACAATAAGAAGACGGAGGTGTAACAAAAAGAAGCCATACTGGGGAACCAATTGACAACCACCCAGACTGACTGAGTAACCAGAGAAACAGGGCAGACTGTAAATGATGGTAAAGTAGTCCATCAAAACAAAGATCTATGAACAACTTGGAGATAGTAAAGGAAGTAAGAGTTGGGAATATATAGCAGATTTGGGTTCAAAGAGAAGCAGAACACAACAAAATCCTCGACATCTTCAGACAGAGAAAGTGACCAAAAGTAATAAGAAATGAAGTCTTGGGTTTTCTGTTTCCCTGGATGGCCAGTAAATTTAGAAGAAGCTCTCCAGGTTACAAACTTCTTTCTCCACACTTGGTCTGTGCAGTACAGACACCGGTCATTATGTCCTCTATACTAGTGTTGAGCAGTCTTGCACTCTCTTAGTCCTGGCTGTCGTCTGCCTCCTTAGTTTAGATACTGTCACATGAATGCCTGTACTTAAAACAAATTTCTGGGTCTTACAGCACATTTGGTGGTTTTGATTTTGACTCTCAACCTACATATCCTGCTATGTTCTACTCATTGTTTTCTTCATTGTTTTCTCCATTTCCTTCCTTCCTGTCTAGTGTCCTCCAAGCCTTTTCTCATTGTTCCCTCATCGATGCAACTTCTCACTTGACATTCATATAGTTACAAAGTTTATAACAATACTTTTCATAAACTTCAGAGTTAGCCTAAGCTCTTGCTGCTACCAGCTGTGTCTAAAGCCTGCAGACTCTGAGGCATACTGCTGGACTCACAATATACCTAGTCTTTTCTAGAATCTGTTCTCAGCAATGTGGACTTCTAGGGCGACATGTATGAACGGGCTTTTCGCCTGTTTTTGGGAGTAAACTGCACCTCCCGGCCCGAATACCCCTGTCGGACGCAGGGATGCAGTGTTAGGCGCAGCGTTCGCCACTTTCAGCTGTGCCTCGCATGAAGGGGCGGGCAATGGGCGCGGTGTGGGCACGGCATAGGCGTTCCGGGGTGGGACGCGGCGTGCTCGAAAACCCCGAGGCATGTACGATTGCGGCTCGCCAAATCGCGGCGCAATGCAGCGCTCTGCAGCTCGACAGTCAGACCTAGTTTATTTTGGTCTAAATGCTCCGGTGGTGGCGAAGTGAAGCAAGAAGGTAACATGCGAGGAAGCAGATAGAAGATCGTGACAGAAATCTCGGCGCTCAGCTCCGTGCACATTGTATGATTTTGAAATAATTAATTAACCATTTTCTTGCATCAAATAAGTATTTGATGCAATAGAAAAACAAAACTAAGAGCGACATTTATGAATCTCGCCACGTCGGAGCGCACCTTTCCGCCAGTTTTCCGGCGAAATGTGTGCCTGATTTATGTCGGCACTGGGGCGCGCTCATACATACTATGTAAAGTCCGCCGCGCCTCGCCAGTGTATGGGGCACAGCGCGGGGGCATGGGCATAGTGCGGCGCTGCGCCTAAGATTCGCCGTCCAAGGAGGTGCGCTCATACATGCGGGGAAAAGTTCACCGCGCCTCACCAATGTGTGGGGCGCAGTGCGAGACTTAGGCGCGGAAGGGACTGCGCCGAAAATTTATTCCGATTCGAGACATGAGAAATCATTAAAGATGTCCGTGCGGAGTATGAAAAAAAAATCGCCTTTATAAAGGCGGAAAACATTATCAGAAAAGAGCTCAAACCTCAAAAATAAAAAATAATTAAAAAAAAATCACTTTCCAAAAATCTAGAACGCCGCAATATCAAGAATTAGGATATTGGAAATTGCCAGGAAATACAGTAATTCAAATTCTGAAAAGCTATTCTCATTGGTCGGCAGAAACCGGCCAATAAGAATAGGAGCGACATTGAACCATTAACACCTATGGAGAACTATTGACCAATCAGAATCAAAGGCGGGACAGTTCAAAATACAGTAAAAATGCAGAAAAGAGCTGATTGGCTGAGCTAGCGGGGGCTTGGCTATCCCAGCCAATCAGAGCGCGAGCTACTTCTACCATTGTAGTCTATGGAGAGATCGGCGCAATGAAATCTCGGCTCTCAGCGCCACGCGGCATGGAGTATGATTAAAAAAATCATTTTTATTAGTTGTAAAATATTCTCGGAAAAAGAGCTCAAACCTTCTATAAACATAAATCAATTAAATCCCGAACAACGCGTTTGTCGCCGAGACCAGCGCTACATAAGGAATTGCAATAGAGAGAATTGTCGGGAAATACAGTAATTCAAATTGGTTAAGCTCTTCTGATTGGTCGGCATAAACCAGCCAATCAGAATCTAACCTATGGAGGAGATTTGACCAATCAGAATAGGTGCAACAGGGACCCATTCTAACCTATGGAGAAATATTGACCAATCATATTCAAAGGGGAGACAGTTCAAAATACAGTAAAAAGGCAGAAAAGAGCTGATTGGTTGATGTGGCGGGGGCTCGTCCAGCTTAGCAAATCAGAGCGCGAGCTACTTTCTCATAGAGTTCTATGGGGAAAAGAAATTCAGAGCGAGCTCTGTGATTGGCTAAGTTAAAAGGGGCGCGGTTATTTGGACCAATGGGAGAGCGAACGATGCTCCTATGGGTTTTCTAATGCAATCTGAAATAAAACTGTACATGGCCGAAATCAAATGATAAGACTACAGAAGTTGTCCCGATGTGTATATAAAATGAATAATAATATGTGGGTACAGAAAAAAAAAATTAATTCACTAAAATCATTTGTTTTTTTAACCATAAAAGTTTTATTGCAAGTTTTCAGGTCAAAAAAGAGACAACAAAAGAGTTCAGGTTAAACAACCCTGCTCCACAAGTAGTACATGAGTCAAGACAATAATATGGATAAGGACTACCAAGCATCATCTATCACAAATACAGGAAAATAAATTGTGTTTTAACAAATAAAGCACAATAAATGAATATTCATACAAAGGTGTCACATTTTCAAGTGGAGAAACATTGCTCAGCCTGCACATTGAGGAGGTGAACTATACCGCCTGAGGGTATATAAGAAATAAAAAAAGAAAAAAGGAGAAAAAAGGGAAAATGAAGGAACAAATAACAGTGCTACCAGCTACGGTAATATACTATGTATCCGTGTGTGAGAGTAAGCAATAGATGTTTTCAAGAATGCGTGCGGTAATTAAAGGTCATTAGCATGTTCGGATCACTCGAGACGACATCTGTAAAATACACCTGATGGGTGTATAGCGACAAGTGTGGGAAGGACAGTAGATTTTGAGTGCTATCTATTAATTTATAACATTGCAAACCTGGACGAGGACCAGTAGGACCATCTGGGTCGCATTTTGTGTAGAAGATGTGGGGATATTGCCAGGCAGGTTTCCGCATGATATTGGTTGTTGACTCTTGCAGTGACCTCCTCTATGCGTAAGGGGGAGGAGCCCTTCCAATTTGAGGCTATTACTGATCTGGCAGATATTAAAACATGGAAGAGAACCGTATGGTATAGTGTTGGGAGGGAGTCAAATGTAAGGTCAAGGATTGCTATTTCAGGCGTAAGGGCAATAGAGATTTGGAACAGTTCAGTTAGTAGTTCCTCTACTTCCTTCCATAACTTATTAACTAGAGGGCAGTTCCACCACATATGAAGCAAGGTACCCCGATAAACACACAGTCTACAACAGCGGTCAGAGGTTTTGAGAATATGGGGTTTTCAATTGTGGGGTAAAATACCACCGTAAGTGGATTTTCCGCATAATTTATACGTGGTTAACACATCTAGAGAATTTCCTGGAAATATTAGCTGCGGCTTCCCATTTGTCCCGTGAGAACTCCTTACCTAACTCTATCTCCCATTTAGTTGCAAAAGCTAGCTTGCTGGGTTCACCTTTATTTAACAGAGAGGAATAGATCAGAGATAGGCCTCTTTCAAAACCCCTTTTTTGTGCAAGGAAGTTTTGAAGCGGGGAAGGGGGAAAGGAAGTCTCAGCGTTCTTCCACTTTGATAGGGAATGTCGAACCTGGAGGTATACATAGAAGTGGTTATTAGGAAGGAGGAACTGTGTTTTCAACTCCTCAAAGGATTTAAGAGTCTCGTCAGTGTAAAGATCTCCCAGTGTAAGGATACCTCTATGTCTCCATAGGGCAAGGGGAAGGTGGGGAGACTCTGCCAACAAAACATTTATGGAGCAGGAATGTTTTTTTACTTGAAACCTGTGCTGAGTTACCACAAACTTTTTCCATGTCGCAGTTAGGTGACTAAGGGTGGGGAGTTAAATATAGGGGGAGTGGGGTCCCATAATGAAGCTATGAATGTTCTTAAGGGAGGTGTGAGGGGTTAAACTGTCCTCCAACTGCGCCCAGCAGTGGGACTCCGGGGCGTTCCAAAGAGTGTTAGGAGGTTCAAGAACGGCCGCAATATTATACCAAAGAAGATTAGGTACCAAAAGGCCCCCAGCCCTGAGAGGGGTGTAAAGATGGTCTCTGCTGACTCTTGGTTTTTTACGGGCCCAAATAAAGTTGAGTAGTAGTTGTTGGAGTTTAGCTAATGCTGTTTGAGGGAATATTAAAGGAATTGCCCTGATCAAATATAAATATTTTGGAAGGAGTAGCATCTTGGTCACCTGAATTCGAGCCATCCAAGATAAAGGGAATTTGTGGCGGTTAATT
>JAODAL010069531.1:0-16308 GCA_025379985.1 Phyllomedusa bahiana | reverse complement strand
TCTTTCCCGAAAGTCCGGGACTGACAAATAATGTGGCCCCCCTCGAAGGGCCTAAACAAAACGGCGGGTTTTCACGCATGAGCTGCCACTGGTTTGACATCAAAGTTACACGGGGGGAGTACTCCTGTCCCCTGGAACATAAAAAAATTTTAAATTTGGCCTTTCTCTGTTCATACGGGTCGGCCCCAACATGTCGGGCCTGCAATTCCAAGGGGTTTGGAAAAATCGCAAAATTCAGAGTGTTTTGGGGGGAGGCCGTTCTGCCGCTGCAACTCAAAGGGGGGTTTTCCTGGCTTGTAGGAAGGGATGAATTTTCGGGAAGATGGGTGGAAGACTTTTAGGGAAACCTTTTTACAACCCGATTGAACCAGCACCCTGCAGGGCGCATGGGGCCCCTCCCTCCTCGGTGCACGCGGGACCAAACCCTGGGTTCCCCCCCATTGTCCTTTACCAGGTTCCGAATTTTCAAATTTTCGTGGGAAAGACACATGATTTCTTGGGGTGATGACGGGGCAATTCCTCCCTGTTTTGAAATTCGTTCGCCAGGCAAGCCAGGTGTAGAACTGCGTGACAAACCGCTGGGCCCCCAACCCTTTTTATGATGGGCAGTTTTGTGGAGTCTGAGATGGTGGTGGGGGAGGGGGGGAGGAGGAGGCGGACATTGGCGCCCGGACCCAGTTTGACAACGTGGAGGAGAAAGGGGGTTTCTCCTGTCCAAAGGGTTTTTGGTGTTTCCTGGGCCGGGGAAACACATTCACCCCCGTGGGGCCCTAAAAGGGGGCATGTACTGGCCCCGACCCTTTGTTAAAAGCTCCAAAACGTCCGCGCCGCCGTTTCCCCCTTTGGGAAAAAACCGATAAAACCCCAAGGACTGGCCCACATTTCTGTTTTACATATTTATGAAGGGGGTGCTGCCTTTTTTTTTTAAAAGAAAAATTTCGGCTTGGAAAAACTCCAAACCCCGGGTCGGCACAAGCCCCCCCGTTCTCTGGGAAAAATGCAGAGTCCACCATTTGGGGGGGAAAAGGGGGGGACCACAGCACCCAACCCAAATTTTGGGCAGGAGTACGGTCACTTCTGCCCTTAGGAAGGTTGGACGCCCTATTTGTCTCTTTTTCAATCCCCCCTCCCTTAAAAGACTGCTGGCGCCATTGAGTAGCGAGGAAACAGGGGGCATCTTTCCGGGAGATGATGTCAAAGAGAAACAGCCCCCTTTCTCAGAGGGGTGGACCCTTGACGGCTGCAATGGCAGCGTGCCACTGGCAGTGCTGCTGCGGGGGCAGGAGGACCACCAATCTGACCCATTTTCTCCCGGGCCCACGGAGGGTGACGCTGCATGTGTTGAGCAGGGCCGTGGTGCCAACGTTAGTCCCTGGCCACGTTTATTTTCTGCTAAGATTCTCATATACCCATATTGGGCCCCTTTGGTGTTTTTTACAAAGAACTGCCACACCCCCGAGTAGGGTTTTTAACCCCAACGCTCCGATGAGTGACTACTGCCCCCGCGGGGCCTCGCTGACCCCGTGCCGCTATTTTGTTGGCCCCTGGAAGGGGTTTTTTCCCCCTGGCCGTTTGGGCTCCCGACCTCACATGCTCTTTTCCCTGACTCAGGGGCCACCGACCCACTTGCTGGCTGCGCCGCTCCCTGACCCCCCTTTCTCCTACGATGTGAAGCCCTTGCCTCCCCCCGCTCCCAAGTGGGTTGGCTAAAAATATCATCTATTTGTTTCATGTCATGCTGTCCTCATCCCGGTCTTGGTATCAGGGGCTGACCCTCACACAGCCTCCCATGCCACTCTCAAATCTATACTTTGCCCCTACGCAAAAAGCAGGGGGTATTGGCCCCATTTTTTTTGCTCCAAATAGCTGCTGAAATGCCTCCTCAAATTGTTCCAAAACCCCCTATAAGGGCACTGACCCAGACCCACATAGTAATCTCTGGCGAGGGGAAACCAATGGGACAGAGGCGGGTTGAGGACGGTGAGGGCCGCTGCCCGCTCCCGGGCCCTGCCAACTAAGGGTTTTTTTGACTTTCCCACCCATCTTGGCTGGGGTTTCAGATTCATCTGGGAGAAATGGATGACCCAGTCAACCAATCAAGAACCATGGGTTCGAACAAACACGGCCCCTAGATGACAGCGGGGATTGTGGCCTCACCGAGTGACCCCTGCTGCGACGTCCCCTTGCTGTGCTGCGACCTGGGCCTGGAAAGTTTGTGCCTCTGCCACTCACAGGTGAGAGCCTGCCACCTCTCTGTCTGACATACTGTTTGTTCTAAAATGTACAGACACTGTTTTATGATGATATCTGTATATGATAAATACACACCTGTATTTGACTCCAAATGAACCCAGTAACAAGCTTGGTAACCCTTGGATATAAATTGGGCTCCACAAATGGGCAGGAAAAATTGACTTGTATGTGCCGTTTAAAAACTCTGTGTATTTTACTCAATATAAAAGCACAAACAGGCTTAATTAACCTTCGGATATGAATTATGCTACAGAATTTCTTCTGTGGAGGTTCACTGAGTACAACTGCAGAATAACGCTTAATTAACCCCTGGATGTAAATTGCGCAAAAGAATTGAGCAGCCACAAACTACTAGCTTTTTAGCGTGTTACAACTGCGTGTTTTCTACGCTACACAACAAGAGAAAAAATTGTAATTAACCTTCGCTTGTGAATTATGCTACAGGAAAATTGTGATGTTTGGCGGTGAAAAAGACGGTTTATTTTTGTCACCACAGCAGAAAAACAACGCTTAATTAACCCCTGGATGTAAATTGCGCAAAAGAATTGAGCAGCCACAAACTACTAGCTTTGTAGCGTGTTACAATTGCGTGTTTTCTACGCTACACAACAAGAGAAAAAATTGTAATTAACCTTCGCTTGTGAATTTGGCTACAGGAAAATTGTATTTTTTGGCGGTGAAAAAGACGGTTTCTTGGAGTCACCACAGCAGAAAAACAACGCTTAATTAACTCCTAGTTGTAAAATGCGCAAAAGAATTGAGCAGCCACAAATGGTGGTATTTGTATTGTAAAAACGCTGTTTCTTTAAATGAATACAACAGGAACTGGCTTAGATCCCCCTTGGATATTCAATGTGCTGTGAGCAGATAACATTAAAATGTATATGCAGCAGCAGTGGACGCCAGATCTAATACCCCAAAAAATCAGAAATAGAACATTAAGAGAAGCAGTCTCTGAGACAAGCTGAGACACCCTACAAAAATCGCTGTATAAAAATCAGTTCTTCAGTAAGCGCTATCACAATCAGCCGCGGCAGCACCTTCCCTGATCAGTACAGTGAGAGGAGTGTGAGCTCCCAGCCTCGCCCCCGGACTTATATAGTGCGGTGATGTCACAGAATCCCGCCGGTCTCTGATTGGCTTCATCTCTGCACATGTCATGCAGGCTATGCCGTTCTTCCTCCCAGAGTGCTTTGCCCCATGTAACGCCATGTGCTCGCAGCCATTTTATCAATCAAAAGCACACTTCGTTCACCCGAAGTACCCCAAACTTCGACTTCGTGCAGAAGCCGTGTTCCTGACATTCTAAACGAATTCCACTGCGTGAGGATCAATTCGGCCATCTCTACACGTGCGCCATGCATTGTGTTCTCTGAATGGTGCAGAGTAGGGATGAGCGATATTATCGCCAAAAGTTGAAATCGGCACGGTTTTTAGGTTTATCGGAAATTTCCGATCACACAATAGTTTAGGTGACAATCTTACAGATAATCTATTACTATCGCGCCATTTTCAGCGTTTCCTGTCATTTTGGCGGCCAGCCAATCAGCTCCGAGGATAGAGGGGGGTGAGGAGGATGTACAACATCACCACTTTGCGGTGTATGGATCTCAGTGGCTGCAAAAATCATGTGACCTCGTTTTATCTATGCAACTGCATTTCCTGTTTGAGCTCATTCTCTGTCTATGCCACTTCACAGCAGGATGTGTCTGTCTGCGTTTAAACCAATAGCTGTTCTAACAGCTCTGAAAGATAGTCTCTCTAATAAAAGAATCCATCCACCTTCCTACAGCTTAGAATAGAATTAGATTAGAGAATTTCACTTCTTATTTAGTTAGAGAAAGTTTTAAGGATATCTACTTGTGTGTGTAGCTGTGGGTCTGCGGGGTCGGGATGAGGGGGGGGAGGGGGGGTCGGCAGCAGGAGAGGCTTGTGAGTGGGAGGGAGATCTTTTGCAGCTCAGTGTGTTCTGTGATCTTGAATTGAAAAATCATTTTTTTACCACTTTTTTGGCCAGCAGACCTCTGATAGGAGGTGAAATTGTCTCTATAGAAACACACACAAGTGCCGTATTTATCTTCTCATGTACTGGCTGGATATCACAGTAACCTCATAGGAGTTTCCCCATTCTCCTTGATATCACTTCAAATAAACAGAAGCTGTGCAAGATACTTTCATCATCAAAATCGTTACTTAACTTATAATGTGCATGGTATATGCATTTCTAGCATCAATGCCAAAATATGCCAAATCGTCACAGAGATAATAGTAAACAAGCCAGTACTTAGCTGTACAATGTTGCCGTATTCAAGCAAATTCATGCATATTTTGTAACAGATGTAATCCAATAGCCGAGCTGTAGACGTGAGCTAACCAGCTCCGTGCTGCATACTGTTGCGACGTTTCGGAATTCTCTCTTTCTTTTCTCATGCCTCATCCCTATAACCTTTAAATCGTTTTATTGAAGTCCGTGTGTCTGTTTGCCACAAAGAACTCAGTTACACGAATATTGTTTTATACATATTTTATAGTAAATTACGCCTGTTGTCAGTGGTGCGAAGGCCGCCATATTAATCCATATAACATTTAAATACTCTTATTGCAGTCCGTGCGTCTGTTTGCCGCAAAGAGCTCAGTTGTACGCATATTGTGTTATACATATTTGATAGTAAATTACGCCCGTAGTCAGTGGTGCGAACTCCGCCATATTAATCCATATTAAATTTAAACAAGTATTATTGCAGTCCGTGCGTCTGTTTGCCACAAAGAGCTCAGTTGTACGCATATTGCGTTATACATATTTTATAGTAAATTACGGCTGTTGTCAGTGGTGGCAAAACCGCCATATGTAATCCATATAACTTTTTAATACTTCTATTTCACTCAGTGCGTCTCAGTTTGGCGCTAATCGTGCATTTGTACGATAGTTTGTTGAAAACTATCAACTGCTAGTCCTACTGGGCAGTTGTAAATCTCAGGGACTGAAGGAAGAACACTGTTGATTTTGTGTTACGGTTCTTCCACCAGACCGCATTTCACAGATATTTGATAGAAACAATTCTGTTTCTAATCCTAGTTTGCTGTTGGAAATTAGTGGGATTTAAGAATAGCTGTGATTTGCCGTCTTTCAATAAGAGACTGTCAAAAACTCTTCCATACCTTTTAAATTTTTATATTTCTGAACATGGAGCGAACTGCAGGTGGTAAGCGAGCAAAGAGGGGTGTAGGACATGAAGGTAGATGTATGACAGAAGGTGCTCCTTCCAGTTCTGGCGACAACATGCAAGCCAGTGAATCGACGGTTGCAGGACCGTCAGGCCTGTCATCACTGGGTCAGTGCCCTGTAAATCTCAGTAACGAACAGCATCGCCAATCTGTTCTTCAGTAGTTAATGCAACCTGCATCCAGCAGTCTTACCTCCTCGTCCTCCCAGTCACGGACACAAATGTCGTCATCATCATCGTCAGCATCCATCCAACATGAAGCGAAGGCAGCCCAAATGTCAACTCATGTAACCACCACTGTGGATAATCCATTTTCTGAATACCTCTTTGATGACAAAATGCGGTTGCGGTTAGACGGCATTTCAAAAGATCAAGAGGCCAAAGAGGATGATTTGGCAGCTCAGACGCCAAATCACTGAAGCTGACAGAGGAGGAGAAGGAAGCCAGACAATCGGCAAAAAACCCAGGCAGTCGGCAACGCCTTGCAGTGCCTGTTGCTTGTAGCCTGCAGCTCCAGGATGTAGAATGTCAGGACGAGGAAGTCACCTGTGTTGATGATGATGATGATGATGAAATTGTGGATCTAACGTGGTCTTTTCAGCAGAATTTGCTTGCAGGCGCTTCATCACTGGACGAGGAGGAAGAAGATGGGGTAGTGTCAGTACGGGTCCCGCCTCAAAAAGGGAGAGGGCGGTCGCACAAGTCCGCCGAGATTATTCCGCCAGCCATGATCAGCGGAAACACCGCTCTTCGCTTATCGCCGTTGAAAAGGTCCAGGACCTCTAAAGCCTCTGCCTTTTTCGATCAAGCCTCTGATTCATCCAGCAATGTCATAGGCCGCCTTTGCCGTAAATGCATCAGTAGAGGGAAGAATCTTAGGTGTTTAACCACCACCAACATGTCTAGTGACATGCAGCGAATGTATGAGTTGAAATGGAGGGAACACTTGGTGAAAAAAGGCCTCACTGATCCCGGGCTTCCAACCACTGTCAAACCCTCTGTCTCCCACCCCCCCCCCCTCACCACTTCCAAGACCAAGCGTTCCTCAGCTGCCCATGCCTCATGTCATGTAGATTTAAAGGTCATGCTGCAGTCCAGGACAGGCATAGTCAATGTCCAGTTCAACTAAAATGATTGTTCAAAGACTACTTTCTTCTGGCACTTTTTAATCTGTGGGTCATGCAGGTTTGAGGGTCATGCTGTGGTACAGGACAGGGATAGTCAATGTCCAGTTCAACTAAAATGATGGTTCAAATAATACTGCCTTCTGGCACTTTTTAATTTGTGGGTCATGCAGGTTTAAGGGTCATACTGTGGTACAGGACAGGGATAGTGAACAGTCTGTGACATTTTTTCTGACTCTTGTTGCCTAATTGTCTTGCCTAAGATGTAGCACGTATCCAGTTTACTGTTTTAGATGTTAATTCCAGCTTCTCCTCCCCTGTTTTTTCATCTTGCTCAAGCAAGTAGCTGCACCTGTGATCTTTTTCCCAGTTAGCATAAATGGCAGAGTTGCTAGCTACTGGGTTCATGTTAGTTCAGCCATTAAGCTGTGAACAAGCCCCAAAGAACTGAAGTGTTTTTTTGAGTAAGTAATGTCCCATTTTCTGTATGTTTTTTCTGTAAAATTGTTAGTGTAGGGACTCACAAGACATGAGGAGCCGTTAAGAGGCTTGTGAGCTTGTGTTATGGGGCCCCATTACCAACTAATACCTCATATTTAATATTTTTCCAGTATGTCCTTTTTTATTTGCCCAACAGTGCTGGGGAGCAGAGTGTGCCTGTGTTGTGTTGGACACTTAGTAAATGCTGGGCAGCCCGCCTGGTCTAATAGTATGGGTGTCACTAATAGGTTGTAAGCCAGCATTGTGTACCACACGTATCTATATTTATGGCACATTTTTGTATCGCCTTATCATATGCAATTGTAGTACCGGCAACCACCTCCCTCATGCCCCGAGGTTGTATGAGTGGTTGTTTCATTGGTTACTTTGCATTTGTGCAATCTCCCCATGCATTATACTGCGGCTTTTCTGCATGCTGGTGTGAATAGGTGTTAAAGTTGGTGTGCAGTTTTTCATCTTGCTCAAGCAATTAGCTGCACCTGTGATCTTTTTCCCAGTTAGCATAAATGGCAGAGTTGCTAGCTACTGGGTCCATGTTAGTTCAGCCATTGAGCTGTGAACAAGCCCCAAAGAACTGGAGTGCCTGTTTGAGTGTAAGAATGAAGCTGTTGTTCCTCTCCCATAGACTTTAATGGTCATCGGCGATTATCTATTATCGGCTATCGGATATCGGCATGATAATTGCCGATATCGACTATCGATCCGATAACGATAGTTGACACAATCGCTCATCACTAGTGCAGAGTCCTCCACTTGAATAGGGAGGGACTGCAGCACCACCAACTTGGACAGGACCATGGTCAGCTTCTGCACCTTAGGATGGTTAGATGCATACTGCTGTCTCTTGGCAATCGTCTTGGTGTACGACTGCTTGCGCCATGAGTGGTGAGGAGCAGGAGCATCTGGACCGGTAGATGATGGGAAAGACAGACAACTTCCTTCAGCAGACGTGGTGGAGCCTTGACTGCCTGAAATGGGATGTGTGCCACTGGGAGCTGCTACGGCAGGATGGACCATCACATCTGAGACACATTTCTCCTAGGTCACTGGATGTTGCCGCTGCATTTGTTGACGCAGGGCCGTGGTGCCAACGTTAGATCACTGGCCACGCTTCACTTTCTGCCCACAGATTCTACATATACCCATGTTTGCCTCCTCCGGTGTCTTGGCAAAAAAACTGCTACATCGCCGAGTAGGTAATTTTACCACCAATGCTCCGCACTGACTGCTGCTACCGCCGCTGCCTCAGTGAGCCCCTGTGCCGCTATTTTCTGGGACCTGCAAAGTGGGTGGTCTATCCCATGGTCATTTGGCTCCCAACCTTGGACTGCTGCCACCCTGCTGACTCCCGGCCACACTACCAACTTTCCGGTTGCGTCACTACCTGACGTGCAAAGCTGCTGCTCTTTTCTCCCAATGATGATGATGAAGCCATTGCTTCACCTGGCTCCCAAGTGCGATCGGTTGCCCGTCATTGCTGTCCTCCTCAGCGATCTAGTTGTACAGAGCCTGACTGCTCGCAGCATAACCCCCTATGCCACTCTCCTCATCACTACTTGCCCGCCTACTGCAAGAAGCAGTGGATGTCTGCCCCACCTCTTTGCTGCCCACTGTCCTCAAATAGTTCGTCCTCGCTGTATAGTGGCGCAGAGTCCACAGCACATAGTAGTTCTCTGGCTGTGGGAACCAAACGGGACAGAGGCTGGTTAAGGACAGGTTAGTGCCCCTGACCTGCTCCCGGGCAATGCCAACTAAGGATTGTGTCTGACGAGCCCACCAACTTTTGGCTGGGGTTGTCAGATGTCATCTGCGAGAAAGTGAATGACCTAGTCAACCATTCAAGAACCGTTGGCTTGGTGGTCAACACACGGCCGCTAGATGACACTGGTAGCTCTGGCCTCACGGAGTGACCCTTGCTGTGACATCCTCTTACTGTGCTGCGACCTGTGCCTGCTCCAGGAACCTACTATTGTGTTCTTTGACACTATAGTAGGAACTTGGTCCTAAGCTTGGTTCTTTCTAGCTGGCGCTGACATTACCTTGTCAGGCTGCGTTCCCACTTCAGTTCTTTGGTCAGTTTTACCCCCATAAATGCCCAGAGAAGTGAAGTGTGAAGCGATTCTAAGAGCCTGTCATCTGCGTGCCATACTAAAACACAGCAATGTTTCAATACCAAACCACACTCCCTATGCATATTTGGGCATGGCACAATGTTCTACAACACCATACAGGCTCTCCGCAGCGAGGAAATAGCTGTTTTTTAACGCGAGTCACTGTGAAAATTTGGTGAATCGTCCAAATCGAATTTTTGAGAAATTCTCTCATCTCTAATTATGGCCTGAAGTACCACATTTTTGTAGGAATAATTTTGTATAAGTGCAGTCAACCTTAGCTTTTCTAAACTATCACAGCTACCAGACATGCACCAATAATACAAATTAAGCATAACTTAAAAATAAAACCATAAATTTAAATTGCCAGGCAAGGATCAATATCCATTTTATTAAGATGAACAAGGACTTTATAACACGGCATAGTGTTCATAGCCCTTTTTAAGGTATTTATCACAAACATGATAAAATTAAAAATAAATGCATGCACATTCTAAGACAAACCCAACTATGTAAATTGGTAAAAAGGAAAAAGTGGGTGTAAATCAAATAAATAAATAAATAAATAAATAAACATTAGAAACCTAAACCACTCTGCACACATCTAATATAAGTATGTAGGCATAATGCTCAGCAGATACAGTAATTCCCAATAAAACTTAGCTCTATATGATAACAATGCACAAATTAACAACTAATTGCCATAAATGAATGAAAATGTAACAACAATAAAATAAGCAATTTAATTTTCTTATTTCTTTTCTTAAAGTTTTACAGAACTAGTAACAAAGGCTAAATATAGCACAATATTATGTAATGTGCCTTGAAAAGCATTTCATTCTATGCAATATGCATGTATATTGGCATCAAAGCGACTTAAGCTGGATTCCTTTCTCCAAATCAAGGCTTTGACATTACAGTATCAAGGAAGACTGTCTGGTAAATTTATAGTGCAAGAAACTACATGCCATTAGTAAGACAAACAAGGAACTAAATTAACTTAAGTACTCAACAACGTGGTATTTATCGCAATGATGGTTAACTTGACATATAGGATCCTCAAATGTGCAAAAGAAACTAAATTAACTGAAGTAGTCATCAACATGGTATTTATCGCAATGATGGTTAACTTGACATGTAGGATCAAAAAGGTCTATTTTCATATTCAGGAACAGACAGGTCAAATGGTAGGTAGGCACTCATGTATCTTTATTTACATAGATGTATTTGTTACCATGTAGCCCATGCAGGGCCGTTTCTCGGGGCCCAGGCCGCTGTTCACTGGGTGGGGTAGGGAGGAACACCACCCATTCCCTACAGCCAGAAATAACTGGCCGGTGGCATCTCACTCTCAGGGCCATATTTATGACAGGGCACCCGTTGGTGGATGCCTAGGTCGGCAGGGAAGAGGGGGGCTGAGGGGATGGGGGAGGTTACCTAATAACGAGGCAGATGCGGGCAGCATAGATAGAAACTCCCAACCTTCCAGGGTGTTTATCTCATTTCTCATTGAGTTTTTGGCTGTCTGAGGTGTGCTGTTGAGTAGTTCCGGGTTGGTTGCTTACGCTTGTCATACTGGCCTTTGCTGGTTAGGGGTTCTCAGAGTTGGTGAAAAAATTGGTGTGGGGGAGTCATAATGGTTATGGCTTCCTAATTTTTATGGTGTGCAATTTGGTCTGGCGAAGATGGGGCTCTTTCAGGATGGGGTCCCTGCGAGCCGATGTGAATTTCAGCCATCAGTGTGAATGTGGTGCCCTCTGTATTACTGTTTGGAGGTAATAACCCCAAAGAGGTTGTTTGATATTGGTTAAACTAACCAGATCTTTGTAGCTCCAAGGACCTCAGCCCCGTTTGTATTCTTTGTCTTTGGTTGATCGTGGGATTATTTTTGTAGTTAAGAGAGAGATTATTCATATTTCTAAATGTTTGCATTTTTTTTTTAAGAAAATGGCTGCTGTGGCCAAATTTATCTATAAGTTTATCAGAGTATTTATTCTGAGGGGTAAAAAGGTGAGTAGTTTGGATTGGAATGGTAGAGTAATGGCTGACGTGAATCTGCAAGGCTTAGGGTCATGTTATCTTGACATAATACTCCCTGTAGCTTGCATTATGATCGTGCTGTGCTCAATCCCTTCCCTCTGCTGTCTAATTCTACTGGTAAGGGGCTAAAAGGAAGAGACGCTGCCCATAAAGCAAATGATCAAATTATAGGATGAATATAGGTAATGGTATGTAGCAGTAAAGCCAAAAAGGATACATGAATGTGCAGTGAAGTGTGTACATGTGCATCTTATTAAATCTTATTAAATGCATGTGTGCCGTGTATTTATGTAAATGTGTATGAAGTATGAATTCAGTGTATGTATTTATACAGTTGAAACCAAAAGTTTACAAACACTATATAAATAGACACATACATAATAAACTAACATTCTAGGTCAATTAGGATTACCAAAATTATTTGACCACTAGAGAGAATTTTTAAGGCATTTTTAAGGGATTTTTGTTACCTTCTGTGAAGTCAAAAGTTTACATACATCTTGTTAGTATTTGGTAGCATTTTCCTTAAACCTTATGACTCTTGGATATCCGTACACAAGCTTCTCACAATACTTGGTAGGAATTTTGGCCCATTCCTCCTGAAAGAACTGATGTAAGTGAGCCATGTGTGTAGGTCGCCTTGCTCCCACCTGCCTTTTCAGCTTTGCCCATACATTTTCAATAGGATTGAGATCAGGTCTTTGTGATGTCCACTCCAAAACATTGACTTGGTTATCTTTAAGCCACTTTGTAATCTGTTTGGCAGTATGCTTCAGGTCATTGTCCATTAGGAAGACCCATTTCCACCTGAGCTTTAACTTCCTGGCTAATGTCTTGAGATGTTGCTTCAGTATTGCTACATAACCTTCTTTCCTCATGATGCCATCTATTTTGTGAAGTGCACCAGTCCCTCTTGCAGCAAAACAACCCTATAACATGATGCTGCCATCCCCATGTTTAACAGTTGGGATGGTGTTCTTAGGCTTCCAAACTTCTTCCTTTTTTCTTCAAACCTAACGATGGTCATTATGACCAAACAGTTCAATTTTAGTATCATCAGACCACAGGAAATGTCTCCAAAAATGTAGGTCTTTGTTAATGTGTGCTTGCAAACATGAACCTGGCTTTTATCTGTTTCTTTTGGAGTAATGGCTTCTTCCTGGCAGAGTGGCCCTTCAGCCCATGTTGATACAGTACTCGTTTCACTGTGGACAACGACAAAATCTTACCAACTTCCACCAGGCATCTTCCACAAGGTCTTTAGCTTTTGTTTTTGGGTTGATATGCACATGTAAGATCAAAGCACATTCATCTCTTCCTGAGAAGTATGATGGCTGGACATTTCCATCTTGTTTGGACTTCCATATAATTGTTTGTACAGATGAATGAGGTACCTTCAAATATCTGGAAATTGGACTCAAGGATGATCCAGACTTGTGCAAGTCCCCAGTTCTCTTTTTGATAGCTTGGCTGATATCTTTAGACTTTTCCATGATGTTACACACAAAGGCAATGTGTTTCTGGTGTGCTTTAAAATACATCCACAGGTGTGTCTCTAATTAACAAAGATGTTGCCAATAAACCTTCCAGAAGCTTCTAAAGACATGACATCATCATATGGGCTGTCCCAAATTGTTTAAAGGCATAGTAATCCTAGTGTATGTAAACTTTTGACTTTGCAGAAATTACTCAAAATGCCTTAAAAAATTCTCTCTGTCTCTCATTATTCTGGCGTTTGGCAAATATAAATAATATTTGTAATCCTAATTGACCTAAAACGGGTAAGGTTTATTCTGATTTCATGTCAAATAGTGAGAAGAACATGCATATGTGTCTTTTTACATTGTGTATGTAAACTTCTGGTTTCAACTGTACATTTATGTGTGCAGTGTATGTGGATATGCATTTATGTATAACTGCATGTCTGTAATGTATGCACATGGACTGACAGTAAACAAATATACACATCAGTGTCAGTGTTATAACATGTGTGCATTATGGGTGACATGTATGAATCCTGGCACTGACAGGCCAGTTCTAAATCGCTTTAAGGCAGTGAAGAATGCACCAGAGTGTATGAACCTGTACTTCTGCAGGTCTTAAATACAGGTGCAGTCTAGTGCCAATATGACAAGTCTGGCTCAGGCAGACCACCTTTAACTTGGTCTGGCTGTTATAACTGTTCTGCGCCTAGATTTGGCATCAACGAAACATAAATGTGGCTACTTCTAATAATGTGGTGCAACACGCCCCCAGAATGCCCCTAATCTTTGTCTGGTAGGTGTATTAATATATGTGTACTATGTCTGTCCAGTTTATACATTTATAGGTAATAGTTATTTGTCTATAACCTTTGACTCCAAATTGTAATATATTTAGGGCATAGAGATCAAGACCTATGCTGTCTTTGACTGTAAAGTCTTTGGGTATTTCACCAAATATGCTTACTTTACACAACAACATTATTAAACTTCTCTTTTATTGCTTGTATTTGAAGGAATTCTTGACTGAGAACTAGGTTATTGTGTGTCTGAATTAGTGAGGAAGCAATTTTTTTCACAAAAACTGCATAACATTTTTATGTGGGTACAATATTACATCGTATAACTGTAAGATTGTACCCACTATTTAGTCACTATGTGGTATTGATATGTGGTCATGATGCGGTGGTATTATTCAGTCACTATGTGGGGGTGATATGTGGTTATGGTGTGGCAGTATTATTCAGTCACTATGTGATGATATGTGTTGGTATTATTCAGTCAATATGTAATGGTGATATGTGGTCATGGTGTGGTGGTATTTATTTTAGTGGGATTATTTGTAATATTAGTCTTGGGATTCTGTTTTTGTGTAGCAGTGTTATTTGGTAATGGTATGACTATAATATAGTAGTTTTATACATAAAACTTTGTGTTTAAGCTTTTTGTATATTCAGGCACTGGTTAATGGTGATGCAATGTGTCGCAGTGTGGCATAACATGGTATAATATGTTAATTGTGGGGCATTCATTGACTCCATCCTGACTGCAATTTGGCCCCGGAATGGCCAATGTATATTCTAGATATATATAGAAAACAAAGACACAACTTTTGGAGGCTACTACAGTGCCCCCATATCAGGCCCCAGTGTTGTTGATCTGAGCACGTCGCCCAAAGCTACTGTCGAGGTGAAGCCGTCACTCATTGGGAAGAAGAAACCTGCAGCTGCTAAGAAAGGGCTAGGGGCTAAGAAGGGCCTTGGTGCCCAAAAAGTGAGCAGCCAAAGGTTTAGTGAGATTGTAGATAGGCATGGAACTCAATGTACAATAATGCTCATACTTGATAATTATCCTCGGCAAGGCAGCTATTCCAGTATGTGACTATGTTATCATAACTATGGAGGAATGATAGATAGTAGAAAGAAAAATATCTTGACATGTCATTTCTTGGACATTTCCAGACATAAAGGAAAAGCATCTCCGCTTGATACAAGTTTCTTTTCCTTCTAACATCTTGCATCTTCAGGTCTGGTGAATGAATCTAAAATATAAAAGAAAATACAAATCTGAAAATCTTTATACTAAATATTCAGTGAATTCCGATATTTTATTAAGCGGCTTTAATCATATTACCTATAAACATGCAAGTAAATAGTGAAGGTATGCTAGCTCCATAAGTTTATGATCTTATATAATGTAAATCAATATAATGGGGCAGATTTAGTAATACTGTTCAACTCTTAGGCTAAGTTCACACGGTTAATTGCAGGGCGTACAGTACGCCCCACAATTACGCCGGGTGTTCGGGAGCTCGGCGTATTCCCGCGATGCGGGGGGTCAGCAGCCCGCCGGCCCCATAGACTGTCATTACTCGTAGCGCGTAAGCAGGTCACTTATCTCCCCGCGCGTCGTATTGTACACCCGGTGACAGGTGGAGTAATCCATAGTTCTCTATGAGACCTGTGGATTACCATAATGACTGGGGCGCATTTTGCTCATATTAAAGAGCAGTACGCCGTGAAATACGTGGCGAAATGCGCCCCAATTTAAGCCTTGTGAACATAGCCTTAGTGTAAAGTTAGACTAAACAGTCTTAGAATTCACCACATTTATTATAGTGTTCATAAATCTGATACAGGTTAAAACTGTCTAGTCTAACTTTACACCAATATTAAGCTGGCTTACTTCATGACATTAAGTGCAATGTTTACTGCACAAGTATTCATAAACTTTTAACTGTTCCTCAATTTTTGACGTTACAGACACAAACTTTAATGTATTTTATTGATATTTTATGTGACAGAGCAACACAAAGTTTCAAGTATTTGTGAAGTTTATAAAAAATGATAATTGCGTAGACAACATTTTGCAAATTTAAAAACTGAAAGTGTGGCATGCATATATATTCAGTCTCTGGTGTTAATACTTTGTAAGACAACCTTTAGCTGCAATGACAGCTGCAAGTCAGTTGGGTTATGGCTCTACCAGCTTTGCACATCTAGAGGCTGGATTGTTTGTTCATTCTTCTTTACAAAATAGCTCTAGCTCAGTCAGATTGGTTGGCGAACGTTTGTGAACAGCGATTTTCAAGTTCTGACACTAATTCTTAATGGGATTAGGGTTGTGGACTTTGACAGAGCCATTTTAATACATGAATATACTTTGATTTAAACCATTCTATTGTAACTTTGGCTGTATATGTAGGGTTGTTGTCCTGCTGAAAGGTAAACCTCCTTCCAGTGTCAGGTCTTTTGGAGCCTCTAACAGGTTTTCCTTCAGGATTACCCTGTATTTAGCTCCATCCATCTTACCATCAACTTTGACCAGCTTCCCAGTTGGTGCTGAAGCAAAGCCTCCCCAAAGCATAATACTGCCACCACCATGCTTCATGGTGGGAATGGTGTGTTCAGGGTGATGTGCAGTGTTTTCTTTCTTAACCCCTTACCGCCAGAGCCAGTTTTGGCCTCTCTGACAGAGCCCCATTTTTTTTAAATCTGCCATGTGTCACTTTATGTGAGAATAACTTTTTGACACTTTAACCTATCCATATGATTCGAGATTGTTTTCTCGTGAC
>JAODAL010069530.1:0-16308 GCA_025379985.1 Phyllomedusa bahiana | reverse complement strand
CGTGTTTTTTTTAAATTTTGGGGCACAGGCCGTTGTTGATAAAGCCACCTTGCATTTTAATTTGAATCAGCATCTTTGTAGTCACCACAGGTGTACTGATAGGTGCCAAAAATACCTTTTATTATCCGTATACATTTCAGACAGGTGTTTTTTTCCCTTTTGGTCAGTCAAGCTTTGTTGATAGATCTACTTTGCAGTTAAATTTGAATACAGCAATTTTGTAGTCCCCAAAGGTGAATTGATAGGTGCCCAAAAATACCTTTTAATTATCCCGTAACATTTCAGATACGTGTTTTTTTCACTTTGGCACAGGCCAGCTGTGTTGAAAAGCCACCTTGCAGAAAAAATTTTAATCCAGCAAACTTTGTAGTCACCAAACAGGTGTACTGATAGGTGCCAAAAATACCTTTTTTATCCGTATACATTTCAGACAGGTGTTTTTTAAAATTTGGTCAGTCAAGCTTTGTTGATAGATGTACCTAGCACTTAAATTTCAATTCGGCAATTTTGTTTTGATTTGAGGGATTTGAGAATAGCTGTGATTTGCCGTCTTTTAATAAGAGACGTTCCAAAACTCTTCCATACCCTCTCAAAGTTTATCTTTCTGAACATGGAGCGAAATGCAGGTGGTAAACGAGCAAAGAGGGGGGTAGGACATGGAGGTACAAGATAAGGTGCTCCTTCCAGTGCTGGCGACAACACGCAAGCCTGCGGATTGTCGGTTGCAGGACCGTCAGGCCTGTCATCGCTGGGTCAGGGCCCTGTGAATCTCAGTAAGAACAGCGTCGCCAATCTGTTCTTCATGGTTAATGCAACCTGACCCAGCAGTCCCTTACCTCCTCGTCCTCCCAGTCCCGGCCACAAATGTCGTCATCAGCATCATCAGCATCTGTCTAACATGAAGCGAAGGCAGCCCAAATGTAAACTCGTGTACCCACCACTGTGGATAATCCATTTTCTGAAGACCTCTTTGATGACAAAATGCGGTTAGGGTCAGAAGGCATGTTAAAAGATCAAGAGGCCAAAGAGGAGATTTTGTCTGCTCTGACGCCCAGTTACTGATGCCATCAGAGGAGGAGAAGGAAGCCGGTCAATTGGCAAAAAATCCCGGACGTCGGCAACCTTGCAGTCCCTCTTGCTTGTAGCCCGCAGATCCTGGATGCAGAATGTCAGGACGGGCGAAGTCACCTGTGTTGATGATAATGATGACGACATTGCGGAAACCAAAAGTGGGCTTTTCAGCAGAATTTTCTTGCGAGCGCCCTTCATCAAATGGACGAGGAGGAAGACGATGGGGTTTGTGTCAGTACGGGTCCCGCCTCAAAAAGGGAGAGGCGGTCGCAATGTCCGCTGATATGATTCCGCCAGCCACGGTCAGCGCAAACCCCGCTCCTCGCTATCGCCGTCAAAAAAAGGGCCAGGACCTCTCAAGCCTGGGCCCTTTTTGAGCTAAGCCTCTGATTCACCCAGCGATGTCATTATGCCACCTTAGCCGTAAACGCATAAGTAGAGGCAAGAACCCCTTAGGGTGTTTGACCACCACAAACATGTCTAGTCACATGCAGCGAATGCATGAGATTGAAATGGAGGCAACCACTTGGACAAAAAAGGCCACACCGACGCCGGGCCTCCAACCAATATGTCACACCCCTCTTGTCTCCGCCTCCTCCTCCTCAGCCACCAACCAAGCGTTCTCAGCTTGCCCATGTCTCTCAGAGTCATGATCAGGGATCAGCTCTGCTTTCAGCCTCCACCGTCGCGCCGAGTACCACCCACACCACTATAGACCCATCCCTACCGCTTCTCCTTCCAACAGTTTGGGCGGGGACCCATAACTCCTGCACGCGTACAGCGGCCAGTCTAGCAGCCCAAGCCTTCTGTCTTACCAGGTTTGGTGAGCAGAAGAAAACACTTTAACCCAATCCATCCAAAGCCAAAAGCCCTGAACATGTCGGGCATTGCCAGGATTTTGGCCTTGGAAATGTTGCCTTTCCATATGGTGGGACACAGATGGGTTCCGCACTCATGCCACTTGCTCTGCCCCAATACGATGCCGAGCAGGGCATTTCTTTTCAGAAAAAGCCGTTCCCTGCCCCGCCAGCCAACGTGTCATCTAAATTTCAAGCGCTGTTGTCTGCATCTGTGGCCGGGAAAATGTCCATCGGACCACCGACACATGGCTCTAGGTAAGCAAGGCCAAGGCCGCTATATTTCTACGTGATAGCTCACTGGGTGAGCTGGGTGGATGTATCTTGGACGGTGAACGGTGGCATCTCAGGCATGGCTGAGCGTCCCCGCTTCTCAAAACTGCTAGGGTGGTGGCGGGCTCTTGCCACAAGGTTCCCTCTGGTGGCATCACTTGCCCAGAGAGATCATAAAATCCAGGCCGTGTTGTAATTATTCTGTCTTGGAGGACCGTCCACTACAAAGGTTCAGGGATGTGGACGGCCTCTCCGCAACGAGACCGGTCGCGCTGGCTGGGTGACAAGAACCTTGATGCCAGGGCAAGGTGTGGTGTGCGATAAAGGGCGAATAATATGTGGGCCGCATTAAGATTGGTAGGATGGAGACACATCCTTGCCTGGCACATGTCATGAACCTTGTCGTCCAGAAATTTCTAAAGAGCTACCGGGTTCTGGACTACATGCTGAGGGGAAGGCTCGAAGTATAAGTTCGCACTTCGCCGTTCGCTCACCCTGACTTCACGTCCCGCCTGGTGCGTTTGCAGCGTACCAGCTCAGCCTACCCCGTCAACACGTCTCATTTTTGAAGTCGGCAACACGCTGGATTTCCACCACTCAACTTGCTCCATGCGATTGTGGCAGCAGCGCTATGCCATTACGCAGCTACGAAAGTGAAAATGGCACGTGCATGACAAGCAAGCAGGTACGGACCTCGGGGTGTTGACAGCCACGAGGTGGAGACAGGTGAAAGAGCTCTGCACCATCCTTGCCAGTTTTGAAAGAAGCCACCAAAATGGTCAGTGCGGATCAATGCCCTTGTCAGCATGAGCATTGTGGGTGATCTTTTGTTCTGGAAACGATCGTTGGTCACCTCTGAAACAACATGCGTCCCACCAGCGACGGAGCGAGGGAGTCGGACACAGATGCGGACAACGGAGCCTTTCTCTTTGTCAAATCACATGGCCCGACCAGTTTCACAATTCATCGGTCTTTTTCATTAGGCAGTGGAATCAGGGGTCCAGGGTTAGTGCATGGCGGCGTATCAGCTCCCTTCAAGGGTGCATCATCTCAGGGCAAGTCAGGACTGTGTTGAGCATAGTGACTGGAGAAGCGGAGGAGGAGGAGGAGGTATTCCTAGGACACCGACGTTACCGACGTCCCGGGCCTTGGGAAAGAGGTTGGCGCGAATTTAAGGCTGAGGAGGATAGATGAGGAAGATCAGTTTGCTGAGTGCCCCTAGACACAGAGGCTTGGGCAAATCAGGCTCCATCTCTCACATGAGTGCTTGGATGCTCCATATCCTCAAAACCTTGATCCCTCGCATATTAAGCGCCATCAAAATCGATCAACAGTTATGGGGTGCCCACCCTCCTGACTAACGGTACAAAACAAAACTCAGGCACTTTCCTTCCACCCACCCAAATAGAGAGTAAAATGCCAGGGAAATGGAGACCTTGCTTGATTGATTCAAATGGAGGAATCTGTATGCGTCTGACTTCACGTTCCTCAATGTACGGTTGGAACAATGTCAGCGACGTGGACAGCAGCTAGAGTGCAAGTAGCAGTAGCGGCTCTGCAGAAGCAGGCAAGGTGGCAGAAGGCCTAATGGGTGGACCTCTGGCAATCTTTATTTACACCTCACCAACGCAATGCAATGCAGGGCACTCATCCAACACTCAGCGACCTGTTATGATCATGGTGAACGGACTATCGCGTACTCAACACTGCTGTTTTTGATGTGTTCCTCGGACCCAATAGACTTCTGGGTCTATCCAAAATGGATGTACATGCCTGAGCTTCGCATCGCCACGCCATTAGAGGTGTTGTCCTGCACCAGCATGCTCGCGTCATATCTGAGCAGGACCTTCAGCACAGCTGGTGGAGTCATTACAGACCAAACAGCATCCCGGCTTTCAACAGATAATTGTGGGATCTCCTTGTTTGACTTTCATCAAGTTGAATTAGGCATTGGATCTTCGATGCATGTTGTGGCCCCCCAATTGCCGAGGTCACCGTTTAGTTGACGGTCTTACTTCACATTTCCACTTCTAAAAGAAATGGTCCTCTATGAAAAACTTTTTTTAAATTAATAATTTCTTACGCAATTTTTATTCTCTTTTCCCAACAGTTCATTTTGCTGGTTTTGCTGTGAGGAGGACTGTTAAAGGGACAGCAAGGTTTCATGACAACACCGTATTCCATTTACTCACCTTTTTCTTTTGAATTTTTTCGGCATTGTCAATTGGTTTTGAGGTTCATTTTGCATGTGAGATACAGATTATATTTATGGTCCATTTGGAACAGAAATGTGGCTTATAGTGGCATTTCTCCACCTCACAATTTTTATTAGTGGCTGAGAAGTCTAAATATTTATTAATTTTTGGGGGTCATGTTGCTGTGGAGATACAGAAAAATAATCATGGTCCTTTGGAACAGAAAATGTGCGATTCTTTTAAGTGGCATTTCTCCCTCACAATTATTTATTAACAGTGGCTGAGAAGTAATTTTTAATTTTTTTGGGTCATGCTGCTTTTGAAATGCAGCAATACTAAGGTCACTATTCTAAAAAATTTTGTTTGTAAAGACATTTGTTCTTCACAATTGTCAAAAGTGGCTCAAGGGTCATGTTTGAATTTTTGGGGAATTTTGCTGTGACATGCTGAAACCTATACTACATGTCATATTATAAAAAAAATGTTGTTACTAATAGAATTTTGTTCTTCACAATTGTCCAAAGTGGGCTCAAGGTACATGCTTTGAATTTTTGGGGGGCATTTTGCTGTGAATGCAGCTATACTACCAAGGTCACTTATTATAAAAAAAAAAATTTGTTTCTAAAGACATTTGTTCTCACATTCGTCCAAAAAATGGTCAAGGGTCATGCTTTGAATTTTTGGGGGATTTTGCTGTGACATGCACGCTATACTACAGTTCCTATTATCAAAAAACAAAATGGTTGTTTCTAACAGTACATTTTGTCTTCACCAATTGTCAAAGTGGTCATGGGTCATGTTTTGTATTTTTAGGGGCAATTTTGCTGTGAACATGCAGCCTTACTACAGGTCCTATTATAAAAAAATGTTCGTTTCTAACTCAGACATTTGTTTTCACAATTGTCAAGAGTGGCTCAAGGGTGATGGTGCTGTCAGAACAGGAATAGGTAGACACTGTTAATGGACAAATATTGCAAAATGATTGTTTTTTGCAAGATCTTTTAAACATAGATATCAATACCATTTTGAGACAAAGCCCATTTTACTACAATTAAAAAGAGTAAACAAAGAACCATTGGTGGGATTGCATGCCTATTTTAAAAATGTTTTTCTAGGAAATTTAACTACTAAAAAAACTTGCAGTGTACAAAATAGGCTAGTAAAAAAATTCCTATGAAATTAGTACAAGGGAGCTACAGGAAAACTTGACCAGAATGTAGGTTATTCAGAGGGACATGGATTATGGAGCACGGACAGAGAACTTAAGTACAGAGACAATTTCCTCCAGCACGTGTGTTAAAAAATGTGGAAAAAGAATTCCGAGAACAAAGTGGACTGGGTGGAACGGAGCCCGTTAACCACCAGTTTTCCAAGTGAAGCATTCAATTGGTCCGCACTCATACAGAGGGGCAGCGTCTACCCAGGTCTTGGAACTGTGTACTGAGAAAGGTGGAGGTCTTACCTCACACTTCCGCTTTTCCCGGCACTCTTGCTCAGCACGTCTGTTCGTTGACTGCGTCAAAGGACATTTTTACCGTGTTAATAGATGACGGACGCCAGCATCGGTCTTCACCGCACCACTGTATAAGTCTGGCAGCTGGACTCGTTGTTGTAACAGAATGGGCTGACGGCAGCAATGGCTCTCACCCGTTATTAGGGGCAATCAGGAGAGCTTCAAATTTCTCTAAAAAATCAGGATTTTGAAGAAGGTGATTTCTGTGAGGTTAAAGTTCGTATCAAAAGGGTCCAGGGCAGGACACAAATTGCACAATTTGAGGCTTAATATTTTCTGGGGCTGGAGTCTCTATGGGGTCGATTCATTTGATCTCCAGGGGCAGGTTCTGTCCCTAATCACTGAGATGGATTTGGAGGAAAAATGAAACATTGAATTGACTGGCTGGAATCAGTCTCAGAAGCGCAGGAGGGCAAATGTCTTCTACAAACTAAAGAAGTCTTTTGGGGATGATTTAGGACCATTTGTATTACTTATGGGCCGGTCGTCGGGGACGAATTAACACATCTACACGTGTAAATAATACCTCTTAAAACTGCAGGGAGGGGTGTAATGTTAGAATTTTGTTTTCAACTTGACAAAAAAGCAAAATGGTAATACATGTAAACTATAAATAAAACTTTCCTAAATAAATTCTGTAATCAAATGTTCAGTTGCCAAAAATATACTAAATGACCAGTCACTGTACAAAATAGCATAATGCCACTTTGTGATCTGTGGAGTCAAAAAGGTTTAGGGGTCATTGCTGTGGCCCAGGACAGTTATAGTCTAGTCCAGTAAAACTAAAACAGTGGCTGAAAGACTCCTTTTCGGCACTTTTTAATGTGGGGTCTTTCATGCAGGATTGGGGTTCATGCTGTGCCGAAGACAGTATAGTCAATGTCCAGTTCAAACTAAATGGTGGTTGAAAAAGACTCCTATTTCCGGCACTTTTTAATCTGGGGTCAGACAGGTTAATGGTAATTCTGCGGTTAAGGGACAATTATAGTTAATGTACAAGTCAAACTAAAATGGTGGTTCAAAGAACTCCTTTTTCTTGCACTTTTTTAATCTGTGGTGTCAGACAGGTTTAATGGTCATACTCGGTCACAGGAAGGTTTAGTCAATGCTCCAGTTCTCAACTAAATTGGTGGTGTTTGAAAGACTCCTTTTCCCAGTACTTTTTAACTCTGTGGGTTCAGACAGGTTTAATGGTCATACTGCGGGTCCAGACTGTTATAGTTAAATGTCCAGTTCAACTATAATGGTGGTTTGAAAGACTCCTTTTTCCTGCACTTTTTTGATCTGGGGTCATGGAGGTTTGGGGCGGCTCATGCTTGCGTTCCCAGGACAGGGATATTCAATTCCAGTTAAGTAAAATGATGGTTCAAAATCATAATGCCTTCTAGCACTTTTTAATTTGTGGTCATGCAGGTTTAAGGGTCATGCTGTGGTTCAAGACAGGATAGTGAATGTTGCTGTGACTTTTTTTCTGTGGCTTTTAACCTATTGTCTTGACTAAGATGTAGCATGTATACAGTTTGCTGTTGTGGATGTTAATTCCAGCATTATCCAGCCCTGTTTGGGTGTAAGAGAATGAAGATGTTGGTCCTCTCATAGACTTTAATGGTCATCGGCGATAATCTATTATTCGAGCATCGGAAATCTTTATTGATTAATTGAGATTAGACGACTACGAAACCGATGACGATAGTCAACGTAATCGCTCATCACTAATGGTAAAGTCTTGTTTGTTATCTATTTCAGAAAGTTAGTCAATCCCACCAGCAGCCCTGTGTGGGGAGAGGGCTCATGTTCTTGGGTTTCTTTGCTTAGTTTAACCCCTTAACGATCCGCCACACCATCATTTGACGGCGGAGGCCGGTGCGGGTCTGTTCGTCTGCAGCGGAGTCTTTGACGTCGCTGCAGACATCGGGTTTGCGGGCCCGGCCGCCGCAGGCTGCGCTGGGATCGGGGCTGATCTACACAGCCCCGATCCCAGAGCATGTCATGCAGGCAATCGGGCGCGGCGGAAAAACCTCCGCAAACGATGCTTTAACCCTTTGATTGCGGCGGTGCGTTACCGCAGCGCAATCAAAGGGATCCCTGCTCTGTCGGGCTGATACGGAACGCTCTCTCCGGTAACCCGACAGAGCTCAGGGACCGGCGGCACAGTCAGCTCTGGGGACCTAGCGTGGTGGCCACAGATAGTTGTCTGTGTAAGAAGCCAGTGATTAGGACGCACTGTGTGCTGTCCTAGATCACAGCCTGTGTCAGACTGACACAGATTAGCATTGTAATAGCCTTATATGAATATGCTAATACATTACTAAGTGTAAAAAAAATTAAAAAAAAAATGTTAAACAGTCTCCCTTTACTTGGGAGTCAAAAAAAAGTACAAAAATACCATAAAAAGTGTAAAAAAATAGAATAACAAAAAATAAATAATAAAATAAAAAAAATAATTTAATAAAAAATAATTGTCACATAAATTACACCGCACAAAAAAAAACCTACACATATTTGGCTATCCACAAGACCCGTAATAAACCTGTAGAATTTATTCTAAAAAGTTATATAGTGTGAAATGTGAATGGTGTAAAAAAAAAATTTAAAAACTAATAACAAATTTTGTAACAAAAATAAAAAAAATACTGCCAATTATTTATAAGTGTACTTGAACTTTTCAATTAATAAAGTAAAACTTGTCTTCGAATATAACGAGGCCTCATCCTGCGTCATTGAAAAAATAAAAAAGTTAAAACTGTTTAAACGCAAGGAGGCCAAAAACCTAAAAACATTGTTCTGGGTCATTAAAACTACTTTTTCCAGGGCGTTTAGGCTTAAGGGGTTAAGGAGAAGTTTTAATCAGACGCCTACTGCAATGTGTCGTGACTGTGGACTTTCATTAAATCCTTAATACTATCTGTGCATCAGCGCTGACCTTATCTATATGATATTATTTCATGTATTATGGAAGTGATGAGAGAATACAAAATGTACCTGAGTTATTGGAGATTTCTCCCTCTGGAACATGGCGGCACAATCATGACCCAGCACCAGTGTATGCTAGAGCTGTCACTTCCGCAGTTCGGGTTGTACAGCTCGCTGTGTGATTGAACTTGGGAGATCTGCAGAAATCAGATATGATTGAAAGATTTTATTTTTCAATGTCAGTGAATGTTAAATGTGAAATATACATAAACAAGATGAGACGTACAGGTCACCATGGCAATCCATGTAAGATGGGAGCAACCCCTTCTGCTGTAGCATCAGTCCGGACCGCCATCAGTCAGCAATTTCAGGGCTCCATGCAGCCAAAACAATTGGGGCCCCCCACACCTATTACAACTTCCTATGTTTTATCTCATCATGGGTCATCTTATTGATCAGTAGCGTTGATCGAACAGTTTGAGAAAAGTTAAGTTCAAGTCAAACTTCTTGATTTTTTAGAACGCGAGTCGAACTGAACCTTTTACAGTTCGTTCGAGAAAAATTTGCTTGACGTGCCATTTTTAATTTCACTTTTAGCATCTTCCTGCAGTTTTGGCGGCCATCCAATCAGTGCACAGCACAGAGGAGTATCAAAAAACGTCACCACTGAGTGTGTAGGGATCTCATTGGCTGCTAAAATAACTTGACCCTGTTATATGCATTTCACTGTATTTCCTTGTGAATGCCATTTCCAATTCACTCTCTGTACTGAACACACTGTTCTCTGTCTGCTTGCCCGATGCCTCCCACACAGCCAGCCAGTATCTTCTCTACTCTGCACTGAAGAGGGACAAAAATCCCGAAACAGCCGCTTGTCTGTAGGATGAGAGGATACTGGCTTGGATGAAAAAATAAAAACACAATCCTTTTTGCTTTCCTCAAGACTCGGTGGTGTCAAAAAGCAATTGAGGATTTGTTAACAACCAAACAGAGGGCCTCTGTGGACTTCTCAGCCCCATTGCCCATAATTGCCCTTGGATATGCAGATGCTAAGTAGAGGGCGAAAAGGCCAAACAAAAACTCTACAAAGCCGTTTCGTTTCGGGTATTGCTCTCCCTAAGGAGAGAATCTTCCCTTCCGGAGCTACCCGATGGCCATCCCACACAGACAGCCAGTATCTTCTATACTCTGCACTGAAGAGGACAAAAATCCCGAAACAGCGTTGTCTGTAGATGATCGAGATACTGGCTTGGCTAAAAATCCTTTTTGCTTTCTCAAGACTCCAGTGGGTCAAAAGCAAATTGAGGAGTTGGTTACAACCAACAGAGGGCGCTGTGGACTTCTCGAGCCCCCTTTCCCATAATGCTTGGATATGCAGATGCATAAGTTAGAGGGCGGAAAAAAGGCAAAACAAAAAAACTCTAACAAGCCGTTCGTTCGGTGCTCTCCATAAGGGAGAGATCTTCCCTTCCTGAGCTACCGATGCATCCCACCCAGCCAGCCAGTATCTTCTCTTCTCTGCACTGAAGAGGACAAGAATCCCGAAACAGCGTTGTATGTAGATGAGAGATACTTGGCTTGGCTAAAAAATCCTTTTGCTTTCTCAAGATCGGTGGGTCAAATGCAAAATTGGGATTTGTTACAACCACAGAGGGCGGATGTGGGCTTTCAAGCTCCTTTCTCATAATGCCTTGTGCTTGCATGAATGCATGCAGGCACATGGTTTCTCAGCGATTTTAGACAGGAAAATCTGCTAGTTAGATTAGTTGGGGGAGGGATAGCAAGCTTTGGGAATCATACACAGCAATAGTTAGGGAGTTTTGTATTACTGGCTGCTCCTTTCCCATCTTCATTCTGAGTGCCCAAAAGTTCATTTCTCCTGTTTTCGGGATCCAATTATTGCAGAAGACACCATTTGCAAATCTGCTATAGAAAAAAATTGCTTTCAAATACTGGTTGCTTGCTGCAAAGTTGATTAAGTGCCCAAAATTTCATTTTTCCAGTTTTAGGGCTACAGCTACTGCAGAAGACACCGTTAGCAAATCTCCCATAGAAAGATATCTATTTCTAAAAGTGTTTGCTTGCTGCAAATTATTGGGATCGAAGAAAAGTTCAGCTTTGCAGTGTTGCTTCTAGAGTTCTTTTTTTCACTGTTTCAAAGTATTTACGGATCCAACTGATGCATAATCACTTATTTATTTATAATTCCAAAATTTGCGTATAAAAGTGCACGACAAGTATATAGAAAATGATGATAAAATGACATAGAAAATGCAAGGTATACTTAAGTCCATTGGAGTCGCCCATACCCCCTCTTTACATGCAATGATTCTCAGCGAGATAGCAAGGAGACGCTGGCGACCAGCGCTGTCTCACTATTTTTCCAGTGTTTGGAGAAGAGTTCTTCCATAAGAGACCGTTAACAAATCTCCCATAGAAAGAAATCCATTTCTAATACTGTTTGCTTGCTGCAAATTCTTGGGATTAAAGAATAGTTCATTTTTCCAGTGTACGAGACAAGAGCTCCTTCCAGTGCTCCGGACAACACACAAGCGAGCACCATGTCATCGCAGGGGCCCCGTCAGTTTTTGTCCCCCCCTTGGCGGTTTTCCCATGAAACACAGCCCTGATCCCACCCCGGTTTTTTACTTCCCTTCCCCCAAAAGCCCATGGCACAAAGTCATCATTTATCATCAATTTCCAGCCCAGCCTAAAAAAACAGGGCCCCAAAATGTTCCTTAATAAGAACTGTGTGATGGGGGTAGTGTCAGTGTGGGTCGGCTCAGAAAGGGAGAGGGGGCTCACAAGTTTGCTGCTTTTCTTGTCGCCGTGGTCAGTGGCAGAGGAACACCCCTACTGTTTTTACAGTCGAAGGGTCCCGGACCTATGAACTGGGGCCTTTTTTTGACCAAGCCCAGATTCTCTGACTGCGTCATTGGGTTTTCTTTTAATGCATCGTGAGGAAAGAAATTTTAAAGAGTTTAAGGAAACCCCGAAAGAACAGGACATGCATGTAAAGCAATTGCTGTGGGAAAATCACAAAAAAGGGCCACATGGTCCTGGGGTTCCCCCGCTGTGCCATTTTTGCCTCTTCCCCCTCCCACTTCAAGCCCAAAAGGGGTCCTTGCTGGATGTGGGAAGAGATGAGTAAGCACAATCCCCGTCCCCGACAATTCTCCCAAATTCCCCCCAAACCCAAGACACGCCACACTTCCCTTCCACCGTAGACCTGTACGTCGTAAGTGGTCATCCCACATTCCCGCCTTTTGTGTAACGGTTTTGGGGGAAAGAACACTTTTTTCCCCCCTCCCAAAGCCAAAAGCCCAAATGTCGGCATTGCCAGGTTGTCGGCCTGGGAAATGTTTCCTTTTCGCCTGGTGGACACATAATGGCAAGTAGCTGCAGCAGCAGGCAGTGTGGCAGAAGTATACTGGTTGACAGTTTTTAATGCCTGCGAGGCAGGGCAGCATTCAGACACACAGAGACCACCTTAAGACCATGGTCCATGACTACCTTCAGCTCAACACCGATGTTTTTGTGCTTAATCTGGACCTATTCAACTTCTGGGTGTCCAAACTGGATGAATGGCACAGCTGGCGGGGTGATAACTGTCAAACGTATCCTTCTTCCCCTGAGAATGTGGATCGTTTGACATTTATCAAAATGAATCAAGCATGGATCTGAGACGATTTTGTTGCCCCAGTTGCCAATGTCACCAACTAGTAACTGTAGCACGTCTTCTTGACAATGTGAAATACACATAACATCAGTCTTTCATCATTCATCAGTCAGTCTTCCATAAGTCATCTATTAACCGTTTCAGGGCTCCATACAGCCAAATCAAATGGGGCCCCCACCCATTACTAGTTCCCTTTTTGATTAGGACCCCTGTATGGAGTACTGCCCATACTGCCCTAATGGCACCCCTGGCGGTAGCAGATGCTATGGGGCCCTGCATCCTGAGATTTCCCAAAAGCCCCTTTGACACATAAGAAGACACTGCGATTGGAAATGGCACATGGTAACTGGCACGGGTGCCAATATGGGCAGTACTCCTGTCAGGGGCCCTAATCAAAAAAGGGGGCCAGTGATATGTTAAAAAATAGGAACTAGTAATGGGTGGTGGCCCCATTTCATTTAGCTGCATGGGGCCCTGAAACGGTTAATAGATGACTGACAGCAGCCCTGACTAGCACTGCACCCCCTATAACTGCGGTCCTGCCAGCTGAACCTCCATGTTCCCCGTTGGGATGTTCTTGCTGCCAACACATATATGACATGTTCTTGGGCCCTGGTGCAGAAAGTGAAACTGGGCTCCTGCCAGTTACCATGTGCCATTTCCAATATTGGTGTCTTCTTATGTGTCATGGGGGCCCCGTAGCAGCTGCTACCGCTGCACCTCTTATAGCTATGCTGTCCTCCTCTTTTCAGTAAGTCATTGAAAGGAATGAAGTATTTTATTCTCTCAATTTTTTCTGTGACTCTTAGAGCCAAAATTTCTCCACTAAGTTGCTCCACGTATCCAGTTTTACTCTTCTGGAGGGTTTAATTTCCCCCACCCTTCTCCTCACCTGTATAGGTATAGAAATTAACCTGAACATTATCTTCTGTTGACTTTAATGGGGTTCAAAATTTGAGTTTGACTCGAACGTCGAACCGAACTTCTCAAAGCTCGACTCGAACCCGAACTTTTTAGGACTCGCTCATTACTATCGATCAGGGCTTCTGACAGGAGCAATGCCAGTAGAGCCCTGAAGGTGCCCCAGCATCAATATTATGTTCTGCTGCTTCAGTGATGGAATATTCTGTCCATATTCTTATAGAATTCTTATGCAGGGCATCACTTAGGCTCAGACTCACAAGGAGATGCTATTCTGCTAGGTGTCCGTATTGGGTATTCCCATCTCCTACTCTCTGTAGGGGCAAGTGAACACTATTAGAGGATTCAGATGACCAATAATCTGACAATTTCTTGCTAATGTGTCCACCTGTGAGAGAAAAATCAACCTAGATCTATAGAGCCTAGAAAAGCCCAGATGCACAACTGGCAGCAGATCTGATTCTGCAGTACGAGGACCTGATGAGAGATGAAGACGTCTTTATATTGAAGCTGAAGGGAATCATATTGAAACAAGAAAATATAAAAATAGAATAGGCAAAAGAGCTTATAATATATTGTACAGTGAAATCGGCATCACAATACAACAGTGGAAGAGGAAAGATTTTAGATGTGAGAAAAATAATTCTAAACATAAAGTAGATTAAAAAAAATAATGGAGGAGGCTTGATGTCTTCTGTTAACCCTTTAACGACGACTCACTGTCTTTTGCCGGTGGCAGTGCATGTTCTCTGTCTGCAGTGGGTGTTCTCTGTCTGCAGTGGCGCCAAAAGATGTAGCTGCAGATAGAGGGTGTTTGTTGCTCTCAGAGCATCAACTGTAGTAGGAACGGAGCTGTAGTTAACTGCTCCAATACTAGAGCAGTCTCTGTGAATGGCAAGGACTGGAGAAAGCCTCCGATCCCCACCTCTTAACCCATTGATTGCCGCAGTCCATGACCGCAGCATAATCAAAGGGGATTCCCTATAGAGTCAGTGCTGGGGACCTAGAGTAGCCCCAGGGCTGTCTGTAATGTAATCCTGCTGTCAGAGCACACTGTGTGTTAACCTGACAGCAGTCTGTGCTATACTGACACAGAATATAATATATTAACATGCAGGAGTATACAGGAATATGCTAATACATTACTTAGTGTAAAAAAATTGATTAAAACCCAAAAACATAGAAATCATAAAAGGTGGGGGAAAAAATAAATAATAAAATAAAAATAAATATTTAAAAAAACTATTGTCCTTAAATTACACAAAAAAATTAGATATCTACGTGACAACTTCTCTCACATAAAACAAAGCCTGATACAGCTTTACCATAAAAATTAAAATGTTATGATTGTTAGAACGCAGGGAGGAGAAGACTGAAGCATTTAGCTGGTCATTGAGGCCTTTTCATGTGCCTGGTGCTTAAGGTGGTAAGTGTGGTCAAGGGAGGGTAATGGCTTGAGCTGCTATGGTGCTGGCAAAGAGGAAGATTTACACATGTATAAGGAATAATGACCCAGGAACATCATGTCATCTCCAGTTACCATCAGTTATGGAAAATTGTATTATACAGCCAGATAGCACGATGATCATCTGGCCAGAACAACCATCAGGTGTTTACTCTATTAGGCTCTTGGTGGATCAGCTTCACTGTGAGGACAATAATAAAAGGCCCCTTAAGCCAAAATTAAATACAAATCAATTATCTCAAAAGCAAATTCAAAAAACATATTTCTAAAACTTTGTATCTGAGTGTATAACATAGACACTTGTGTGAGCAGATTATGAATGATGTCTTGGGTGGGCTCTAGTGCGGGGGCCTCACAGCCTCCTTCCTCTTCACAATCGGCAGAGAGATGCAGAAATGGTAATGTCTGCAGGTTAGAAAGTTGTCACCTATCCTGATCGCTGCCTCTGAGCTCATGTGCTAAGAAATATCTGACCCCTGTGACGTCCGAGCAGGAAAGAAGCAGAACAAGAACTCACTTTATTGTCAGTGTTTTTCCATCTTATGTCCTTTGTAGCAATCGAGAACTCGAGGTCATGTGAAGAGCTTGGACTGTACGACCCGATCGTGTGCGCCGCCTTATTATCCTCCCTCAGTAAGATGTCATTATAAATCACATAGCTGGACTCTTTATCTCCATAGTCGGTAAAACATTTCCGTTTAGCCCCGGATTTAGTTGGACAAGTCATTGCTTTCAGATAATTATGGACCTTCAATAGAGAAGAAGAAGATTATATCAAATATGGAAAATGCAAAATAAAAAATACAAAGGATTTCTTTTCATTTCTGGATTTTGATTCATCTTCAAAGATGAGCAACAAATTAACTCTGCTGTCAAATCTTATTACAATGTGTCATCTATCTATCTATCTATCTATCTATCTATATCATATCTATCTATCTATCTATCTATCTATCTAAAGATATAGGAGAGTGGCTGCCAACGAACCACTGGAGATGCCAAGAGAAAGATTTTTGCTTCATGTAGTATATATGAAAATTTCCACCACCAACGGCAAGGGGGGGCCTCAATTTCGATCTGGAAATACTCTAAACAAAGAGTATTTTTGCTACTGTATTGTTCTAGGCCTAGATATGTGTGGAATCTATCGCTAGTATCATCATTACTAGAGATGGGCGAATTTCTCAAAAATTCGGTTCGGTCACTTCGCCGAATTTCCCGACAAAAATAAATTCGGTCTGAATTACTTCGGCACGAATCGCATTAAAAAACAGCTATTTCCAGGCTGCACAGAGCCTGCAGGGTGCTGTAGAATGTTGTGCCATGCTTAAATATCAGAGGGGGCTTGGTTTGGTCCTTTATACAATGTTGTGTTTTAGTAGCACGCAAAGGGCTGCCCCCGCCTTTAAAACGCTTCACTT
>JAODAL010069529.1:0-16308 GCA_025379985.1 Phyllomedusa bahiana | reverse complement strand
GACTTTTGCACTTTGCCCTTGCATCCACCCCTCTTTTTCTTCCTCTCTCCTTGAAAGGGGCCCACCATGCCCAGGGGCCCACCAGAGTTTCCATGTCGCTTATTTTCACAAATTGTGCAATTTCAGAAATACCGCCAGTATCGGCTCAAAGCCAATAATCATTCTTTTTGCAACTCTGATATATCAACCCTTTTACTTATGAGTCATATGGGTGCAACAGCCTATCACATACCTTATATACCCACAAAGCCAGCTCACAGCATGAACTTCATGAAAGTAGAACGTGGTCATAATAATGTGACTCAACTGTGCATATACTTTTTGCAGCTACTACATCATGTATTCTTAAATTGAGTGCTTTGGGGATTTGTAATACTATTCCTAATAATATTCTTAGTGATTATAAGAGATTTGTGGATTAACACTGAATAACTGTAGTTGTCTAAGGTGGTAAGGGAGGGGTGGAGGGTAATGATTCCTCTACCTGATGGACTGTATTAACCTCTGGGCCATATAGCTGCTATAACTGTGGTCAGGGGTGCCAATAGGGCAGTACAGGCAGTACTCCTGTCAGGGGCCCTAATCAAAAAGGGGCCAACTGATATGTTAAAAAATAGGAACTAGTAATGGGTGAGGGCCACATTTGATGTGGCTTTATGGTGCCCTGAAATGGTTAATAGATGACTGTTACAGGGTGGCTATCGCTGGTGGCTGAGATGCTGCTTGTTTGTATATCCATTCGCTTCTAGTAATCTACATACTAGTATACAAAATTTTACAGAAAATACAAAAGTAATACATTTTTAACTGATATAAGTGAATGTCTTACAGAGCCCCACATCATTTGTTAATAAGACGAGTTCATTTACATTATGCTCAGTGATTCACATTGCAGACTGGATCCTGACATGAATTAATTGTGGGCAGGAGGTGAAGTGCTTCCCTCTATGCCCTCTAGACCTACCCTGAGGGGAGTGTGGTAGAAAATAGCTAGAGCCACGGGAAAATTAGGTTGATAAAGAAAAATGTCAAAATTTTATGTCTCAGATCACCTGCTAAGTGGGACATCTCCTCCCTTATTAGGAATTGTTATGTTTCAGCATGTGATTATGAATTGGTGATGTATCAGAAAATATTGTAATAGAAATTGTGAATGTGTCTGGAAAGTCTAGAGTCTAGAGGACATCATGGCCGGTAGCTTTCTGCAGTTAGAATGTATGGGATGTAGAATACTTCATGTTCAGACTCAGGTACCATATGGAACATATGCATCAAGATCTTGTAAGCAGTGTGGATTAATGAATATTTTATCCTCTAAAGATTATCTTTCACAGAGGTGCAAGCTGCAGTAATTATACTAGGTGGACCTCTGTGACCCTGGGCTCCTATTCCCACTAATAACAGAGGCCAATATCTGGAGCCTGAATCATTTTAGGTCCAAAATTCTGTGCTAATTAATCTCTTAATATGTTTCTACAGTGGTCATAGTTAAACAAATCCGAATTCTTCAAACCCCTTGATAAGGGGTCCTTGTCCCCATGTCTGGGGTGTGCTTTGTAAATGACCAACTAATTCTTATGTATGCCTTGCAGTATTAAGAAGATTAATTGTATCTTTAAAGGGGTTGTCTCATCTCAAAGTTTCATAGGATGCTGTCACAATCACGGTCCGCAGTAGTGGATCCACTGGACCGCCGCAAGCGATGGTGTTAGCCACGGCAGAGAGCAGAATCTAAGTAGGTCCCGGTATTCACCAGAGCCCACCGCAAAGCAGGATGGACTTGCTGTAGCGAGAGTCTACCAGGTCGCTACCCCTGACGTGACTTGCTTGCGGTGGCAGCCGAGGTTTAGCGTGGTACAGATTCGTAAGGCAGGTTCGTGGTCGAGGGACGTAGGCAAGAAGGTACGGTACACGGTAATCAGGACAGAATCAGGAATGCTTTCTCAATAGGCAATGGGCACTAAAGATCCGGCAACCATGTCAGGAAGGGGCAGGCTTAAATAGGGGAAGCGACTGGCAATAACCAATTACTGGTGCGCTGGCCCTTTAAATTTAACACTGCCGTCACGCAGGCGCGCCCTAGGGAGCGGAACCATGCGCACCGAGGTACGAGCAGCAGCGGGGGCGTGGCTGGGTAAGTCGGTGGGGATAGGAGGGAACGAGGGCCTGCAAACCACCGCATGGGGGCACGGGGCCGGATTGTCCGGACCCGGGAGGGGGGTCGCAGGGCATCCGGACAGATGCTTAAATAAAAATTGTGTTTTGGGTTTCCCCTCCTGGTCAAGCTTCTGAAATTAGCATATGACTCGTGTATTCTATTTTGTAATTAGATAAATCCATGCTGTCGGGCCCCAGGGAAGTTTCTGATTTAAAATAAACAACAGTAATTACTGGCTTTTTGTCTGAAAGTCAATAAAAACAAGCTCTCACTTCTGGGGTTCTGTGCGGCAACCTTGTGATGACGTTTCCCCTGCATAGAAAAAACAAACGCGGGGGAGGTGGGGGAGTACACAGGTCGGACTTGCGGAATCGAGAATCACAAAAGGGGGTAAAAATCCTTGTAGTTTCTTAAAAAAAAAAAGAACAAGCAAAAAATGAAAAATGCAATATATTTGGAAAAACATCTTCTTTTATGTTCCCTAATGTTGAAAGCAAATATTTTTTTGCGAACAACCCTTTTAAAGTTTCCCCTTTCACAAAACATTACATGAAAATTTGGTACCCGGACAGGTACTACAGCAGAGCCTTAGTTGTTGTTTTTTTTTTTCAAAAAAAACGCTGAAAAATAATTAAAAACGCCCCCAAATTTGGGATAGTAAATCGTCTTTTGCCTCCACAGAATTTTTTTTCAGCTCGTTTTATTTGCAGTCTTTTTTAAAACATGTCGAAAAAAAAAGGGGCGAGCAGGGCAGAAAATTTACATTGAAGTCTATGTAAAGTGCCGGATGTTTTTTGGTGGGGTTTTTTTTGGCGGTTTTTTGCAGAAATACAAGCAAATCTTTTGGGCAAAACTGCGCATGAATGCCGCAAAAAAGCGCAAGAAAATTGGCTTTTTTTCAGCAGCTTTTGACAGGCAGGGACAAAATACTCGTTTTTAATTTTTTTGGATTTTTTTTTTCAGGTCGTTCTTTGTCCACTGCTTTTTTAAAAAAAGCCTTAGAGAACAATACGCAAAAAAGTCTATTGCACGATGTTTGCTCTTTTGTGGCATACCACTATCTGTGCTACACAAATATTACAGTTTACCTGTTTTTGTGTGTAAAGGAAGGAAGTGTGGTTTTTGGTTACAGACAAATGTAGTGCAACACGTGTTTTTGTCTCCCGTACGTTTCTAGGCTTCGCGTGTTCCCTATGGGAATACTGTCTTTTTTGTTTTTGAAGATACCAAACAAATGAAAAAAAAACGTCTCTGAATCCCTCCTTACTGAGCTGTGACAAGGCTTGTGGATTATGCTGCTCCCCAACATTTTTTTGTTGTGTTTTTGGAATTCACCGTCCCCCAACCCATTGCAATACTCCCCCCCTAAAAACCGGGCGAAGACGACCCATTTTTCTAAGTTTTTGGGAACGCCAGAGCTAAAAATCTTTCAGTTGGACTACTGAAGGGGTTTTGCTATTAAAGTCTATGTGAAGGTTAACAGACTTTTTTTAAGAGGGATTTAAAGACCGAAAACCCCCCCCCCCTGCCCCCCCCCCCAAAACCTTGCCGTATGGGGGGACCTTTACAGTAATACAAAAGTTTTCATACCTTTGTATCCTTTTTTTTTAAAATGTTACCACCAAAATTTAAAAATTTTATTTTATTTAGATTTTTTTGAAAGAGCAACAAAAAGTACAAGTATTTGTGAAGTGTAAAAAAAATGTTATTGGTTTTCCAAATTTTTTCAAAAAAAAAAAACTGAAAAATGGGTTTCGCTTATGTATTAACCCCCATTATCAACACTTTGCAGTCTGTTGGGGTATGTCTCTAAAAAAAAATTTTTTTTTTATATTTTTACTTATTACATATAATATAATTATTTAAAAAAAATTTTTATTTACCCGTTTTTAAATATTTTATATTGGTTATTTTTTGTAACCCTTTGCATTAATCTCATATTTATTATTTCAAGGAAGTGAAAAAAAACAAAAAAGCTATGAAAAACCTTGATGGATAATATAAGCATTGAATAATAGAGGGACCAAAATTTTTTTTCGATAATATGCAGCTATAAAATTGTTTATAATTTTGATATATTATAAAATACTAAACAAATTGAAAAAAACAGCATTTTTAAGGGGTGTTGACAGGCTTAAATTTCAGGGGACGAAAAAAACAGCCGTCTGCACGCCATACTGCGCGCTCGCTGGAAACCGTCCCAGCCATTATGGTAATCCACAGTTCTAATTATTCACGGGGTGACCGCCGTAATAATGAATGTCTATGGGGCCGGGGGCGCCTGCCCCCCCCCCCCCCCCCCCGTACGGCAGGGGGTAATTGCGGGGGGAAATTCCCTCCCGCAATTTCGTGGAATTGCCGTTGAACCGGGCCTAAGACTGGATCCCCTGAGTCTTATTGTCAGTATTTTTTGCGCTTTTCCCATGCATTTAAAAATTTTGTCCATATGTATGAGTCATTAGCTGAGGAAATATTTTTCATTGAACATGAAAATGTTGAACTTGTCTTTAAAAAAAAAAAATATATCTTCTTTAGGGATGGGGAACCCGTGCTTTTTTTACTGAGTTAATAAAACCAGATTTTGGCTGTCCCAGATTCCGAAGGTTTGTACCCTTGTTATATACATCTAGAAAGGGGTGGGCCCTTTCCCATTTTTTTTTGCAGAACAGCTCTAGCTCGTAGATTTGGTTTGGCGAAAAGTTTGTGAACAGATTTTTTACAAGTCCGCTACGGTCTAGGTCTTGACTTGACGGGGGTTTTTTTACATAAAAATGCTTTAATATTAACAAGTTTTTCCCCCCGGATTGCCCCCTTTTTTAGCCCCTTTGATTTTCCACAAATTGGCAGCTTCCCGTCCCTGCTGAAGCAAAGCTTTCCCCCAGCATGAGCTGCCCCCCCACCTTCTTTATGGGGGGGTGGTTTTGGGTTTAGGTTTTGCAGTTTTTTCTCCACACTTGGGGCCCCATTATGAAAACTGTCTAGGTCTAAAACTCCTTTGTGCCCCCCTAGAACAATCAGAGCGCACCTTCTTTTTTTTTAGAGCACTAAAAAGAAGGGGGGGGCTTGATTAGGTCTAAAACTCACTTGTTGCCCCTACAACCAAACAGTTTTATCATTGGGCCCCTATTTTGGATTTAGGCCAAAAAAATTTAATTTTGGGTTCATTGCAGACCCTTCCTCCCCCATGCTTGCTGAGCCACCTACAAAAATTTTTTCAAAGTACAAAAAGGGGGTTCTTATGGGTTGCTTCAAAAAGGGCTTCTTTTCCCCCTCTACCCTAAAACCCGATTTGGAGTAACAGGAGTCACAATTACTAATTACAACTAAAGTTGTCCTGGGGGGTTTCATAGTTTTTTGTTTTATATTTGTAAGGCCGAAAAAGAGAGACGTTCCATCCAGTTCAGCCTTTTGTGCTAAGTGTTTGATCCAGAAAAAGGAAAAAAACCCCCCAAAGGGGTTTAAAGCCAATTTCCCATTTTGGGGAAAAAATTCCTTTCCCGACCCAATCGGGCAATCTAAAAATCCCTGGATCAATGACCCCCCTCCAGAAACCTAGACACTAAAAACTTTTATATTTTTAAATGCCCCAAAAATGCCCCCAAAACCCCTTTTTTTGAACTCTGTTAGTAAAATTAAAACCATGACAATTTTTCCTCTGGCAAGTTTTTCCACATTCTCACTGCTCTTACAGTAAAAATCCCTTTCAATGTTTAGTAAAATTTTTCGTTCCTCAAAAACTAGAGGAGGGCCCCCTTTTTTTCCTAAATACAGTCCTGGGTATAAATAAATTTGGGGAAGATCTCTATTTGACCTTTGATGTTTTAAACCCATTTTTATTATGCCCCCCCGAACCCGGGTTTTTTTCTCAAAACTATATAGCCCTAATCTTCCCTAATCTTTCGGGGTACTGTAGTCCACCCAGCCCTTTTTTTTATTTTTGTTGCCCGCCTTTGACCTTTTTCAAGCTCTACAATTTTTTCCCGTGCATGGGCCAAAACGGTACACAATTTTTCCATTGTGGTCTAACCAGTGACTTTAAAATGGGAGAAAATTTTCTCATCATGTGCCTCTATCCCCTTCAAATCCCCCCCCCCAAAGATCCATTTCCCTTTGGGGCCGCTGTTGTTCCTGAAAACGGGCACTAAAATTTAAGTTTTACGGGTCCACCAGGTTTCCCCAAATCCTTCTCCATGCCCCTTTTTTACCCACCTTTTTTTCCTTTTAAACATTAGTCATGAAAATGGATTTTTCCCCCCATGTAAATAACCCTTGCATTTAATCTTTTTTAAAACCCTCTGCCTTTTCCTTCCCGCCCGCCCCCAATTTACCCAGTTTTCCTTTGTAAAAACACTTTATCCTCTATTTTTTTTTGATTACTTTACAGAGCTTTGTATCGTCTGCAAAGATCGATATTCTACTGTGCAATCCATGGTAAATCTTTTTAAATGAAAATTGAAGGGGATAGGGCCCAAAACTGCCCCTTTAAAAAGAACCCCACTAGAAAAAGGGGAAACCCCAGTCTGGTATGTACCATTAATCACCCCCCTTTTTTTTTTTCTACCCCTCTGACCATTTTGCTTCCCCCACTTCACACGTTTTCCCCCTCCAAGCATTTTTTTTTTTAAAATTTTCCCCAACCTTTTTTTGTGGCACCGTATAAAATGCTTTAGAAAAATCAAGATATATGAAAATCCATGCCCCCCCCGGGATCCAGCCCAAACCCAACTGACTTCCTCATAGAAGCTAGAGATTATCTGACAGGACCATCCTTCAAAAACCCAGGGCTGGAAGGGCCCGTTTAAAAACTTTATTTTCAGTGAAAATACTCCAGGAAAGCATCTCTGAAAAACCCTTTCAAACATTTTAAACCTAAAACAGAGGTAAAAATTTAAACCCGGCCAAAAATTTTTTTCCGGGGATCACTTTTTCCCCCCTTTTTTAAAATATTGGCCCCCACATTTCTATGCGCCAAAACCCTTTTTGGAACAAAACCCCGTTATTAGACTTTCCAAAAATTAAAAAAAAGGGGCCCCTTTATGCCCATCATTTAAACCCCCCTTAAAGGACACGTGGGTGTATCCCCATCGGGAATTTGGGATTTGTCTTTTTTAATCTTTTTAAACGGAGCTGCATTTTCTTTTTTTGGGTTAAGAAAAAGGAAATTTTTAAATTGGAGTTTCCCCCTCTTTCCCCTCTTTAAACCGGGAAGCTCACCTCCTCGTTAAATACATTTGGAGAAAAAAGTGTTTAAATGGGTTTTGTTTTTTTTCTCATCGCCCTCTACGTCCTCCCTCAGTATTTTTAAAAGGGGGCCAAATTTTTTCTGTTTTAATCTTTTTCCCTTTTTAATATATTTTAAAAAATTTTTTTTGGGGGTGGGTTTACTTTCTAGGGGCGAAAACTCTTCCGTCCCAGCTTTTGCTTCCTTTATCTTTTTTTAAAAACCCCTTAAATTTTTTCCCTATAGTTTTCTTGTGCCCTTCACTACCCCCTTTTTTTAGTGGGTTGAAACACTTTCTTTTGTTTTTTTTTGGCCCCCTTTTACATCCCTGTTGTTTCCCAAAAGGGGTTTTTTTCCTTTTTCCCAAATTTATTTTATACCATAAATTTATGCCCAAATTCTCACAAGGGGAGCCTAGGATGTTTTTTAAAAAAAATCCCCCCTTTTTTAATTTGTTTTTGCCATATTTTAAAAAACATTGTCCCCTTCCCAAAACGGTTTAGGGCCCCTACAAAGGGAGAATAAAAATTTTGCCTTCCCCAAAAAAAAGGGGTTTTTTTGGCTCCTTTAAAAAAAAACTCTATTGAAGGAAAAAAAGGAAAATTTTTTATAATTTTTGGTCACTATTTTTCCCAAAAGGGGCCCCTCAACCGAACCTTGGGTTTTCCTGTCAGGTCTATTAGCAAACTTAAAACTTTGAAGGGCCTTTCCCTAGGTCATTCTTGCACCTTTGCCAAAGGGAATTACATTTTTTATTGACAAAAAACCTTTTTTCCTTTTGTGGGGAGCTACCCGGTTTTTAGATTCCCCAAATTTGGGTGTCGGGAAATTTTTAAAATCCCCTTTAAAAATAACCTCATTTTAAATTTAACCGCCCCCATCTATTTTTCCTGAGGAGAAAAATCTTTAAAGGGTTCCTTTTTAAATTGGGGGCCTATAGCAGGGCCCCCATTATATTATATTGTTATTTTACCCCCCCCTGAAAATTTACCCATAAAAAATTCCCCCTTGTTCATTAACCCTTTCCCCATAATTTTTTCCCCCCAATGTTGGCTTCAGACAGGGTTTTACATAGAGACAGACACCTCCCCCTTTCCGGTCATTAAAAGAACCCCTTTAAAAATAAAACTGTAATCCGTAAGTTTTAAATGCCCAAAATCGTAGCTCCCGGGCCAGCCATGGGCCCCATTATCCCCACTATGGGGCATATTTTTCTTCAGCTATTATAATTCTATTTTATTTTTTTGTTTGGGCAGACCCCCCTGGCAAATTTGGGCAGCATCAAAATTTTTAGATTTTTCAGTTTTTTTTTTTCCCCTTTTTCCCCGAATTTTTTTAAATATTTACACCCCCCCCCCCCTCCACTCCCCCCCCCTGGGTTTTTTCTAATTCCCAGCTCTCTATCTTAAACTATCTTTCCCTGCTATCTTTGTAATTACCCCTTTTCCCCCCCAAATCCTATTTAAATATTCCTTTAACTTCCTGGGGCCCTTTTGTTTCCCCCCAAAAACCCCGCTGCCCCCCTCCCCCTTTAGGGGGCCCCCATCCCTAGCATAAAAGCCTGTAGCCCAAAACAGAAGCACCCCCGTTTTTCCAAAAAACCCCAAATCCCCTTTTCCCAAAACCCAATTTTTTTAGCCACTGAAATTTACCTCTCAAAATCCTCCCGCCCTTTTCTGGTGGGGGCTCGTGGAACAGGTAAAATTTAAAATAATTTCCTTGGGGGTCCTTGGGCCCTTTAGCTTTTGGCCTAAGGGCCTGAAAAACATTTTTAAGGGCACTCCACCCACCCCTAAAATTTTTTCCATTTGGGCCCCAAAAAGGACCAATGACAGCTGGATTCCACCAACCCCCCCCCACATTCCCGTCAAACCCGATCCGCGATAATTTTAAACCCGGCCCCAGGGAAACAACAATGTTTGAACCCATCCCCCTTCCCTTTTTGGCAGAAAATTTCCCTGTCTGTGCCCCTAAAATGAATCCCCCCAAATACTAGCACCTGTCTAAACCCAACCTGCACCCTCCTATTCCCCATCTTTCTGGAGCAGGGCAGGGGGAGTGTCCCTTTCGCAAACAACGCTATTTTTGACTGATATCCCACTCCTCCTTTCCAATTTTTGCAAAAATTTTTTGGGTGAAACCCAAAACAGGCTAGCCTTCCTGACACTCTTCCCCTAACCCCCTTTTTTCTTACGTTACCCCTTTTAGCTGCCTCATGTTTTCCCGCACCTCCATGTACCAACCCCCCCAGGCACTACACCTGCAAAATTTAGTGCTCCTGACGGGAAACTCGCTCCCCAATTGGCAAAGGATCTCAGTGTCGTCACTTCTCATTTTGATCCAGGATCCGGCTTCAAATGGGGCAGTGTGCACACATCTTGCACAGCATTTTGCCCCCCCCGAAAATGTTTCTCAAAGGATGGGGAACCCTTTTCCATCGTACCCTGGGCCTCTTATCTGCTTTTCTAAAAAAAGCTTTTCCCTTTTCTGGGGCTGTCAGTTTTGAATCAGGGGTGTCAAAATGCTGCCCTCCACGTTGGGAAAAAACAACTCCCATTTATGGGGCCCCCTGTTATAGAATTTTACAAATGCTTTATGGGAGTTGTGTTTCCCTTAAAACACCATCAATATTGTCAAAAGCAAAGGTTTCACATGCCCCCAAAAATTTTTAAAAAACATAACTTTTAAAGAAACCGCAAATCCTTTTGTGCGCTCCAAATGGGCTTTTTCCTTTGTTTGGGGACCCAGGAGACTGGGCACCCCAAAAGAGCAGCACGTTTCGAGGGATCTCCCCCCTTTCCCCAAGGGTCTCCTCGAAACGTCGCTGCTCTGTTTGGGGGTTCCCTCTCCTGGGGTCTCCATGAGGAGGCTCCCCTTTGAGTGCACAAAAGGACTGCGGTTTTCATTAACGTATGTACTCATAAAATTTTAGCATTGGGACCTTCTGCTTTTGACGATATTTTTTTGGGCTTAAAAAAAAAGATTTTTTCCGCTGTTTAAAATAAAGTCTTTTTTATTATAAAAATTTTGGGACATTTGCTTTCCCTTGGGCACAAAAGTTATAGGGTTTTGGGGGCCCTAATGATTGTGCCTGAAAAGAAAGGGTTTCACAAATAAGATATAGCATTTTCCTTTCTTAAAGTTTTTTTTTTCCCAACAGCTGGAGGGCCCCGTTTTACAAACCCTTTGGTTTTGAAAGAAAAGGGTACACTTGGGAGGTTTTGCAGTTGTGCCAAAACCCCTGGGCCCTTTTTCCGGGTGATGGATTTAACAATGCCCATGAAATTTTTTAGAGCTTTGGCTATTTTTTAAACTCTAATCCTTTTAATTTTACCCTTTTCCACAACTTTTTCCCTGGCTTCTGCTTGGTTTTTTTTGGGTTTCATTAGCTGTTTGTTCACTTTTTTTTCTCCTTTAAAAAAAAACCCGAGGCCTTCACAAAACAGTTTGTAGTTATACCCCAGAATAAATGCATTTGAAATGTACTCTATTTACTAAAAAAGGGGGCTTCTAAAGGAAAATTTTTGGGGACCAAGTACAGGGGGCCCCAAAGGGGGCATATGTTTTTTAAAAAGCAAAGTACAAAACTAATTTTTGGAGCAAACTTCTCTTTAAAACTGTTTTTGCTGTTTCCCTGTTATTCCTTTTTAGAAAAATTTTTACGAATCTGTCAGATGGGTCTAAACCAATTTTAACTTTAAAAAACCCTTTTAAAGGGCTAATCCGTTTTGGCCCTTTAAAGGGCAAAAACCCGGGTTTCAAACCCGCGGCCCCCCACGTTTGGGAAACACAACTCCCATCATCCCCCTGGGTTTTAGATTTTTCAAATTTCATAGGGGGTTGCAGTTTCCCAACCTGGAGGGCCCTTTTTGCAGAAATGTGCCGTGGCGGCGGTCTGTTTGCTACAAAATTAATTTCCCTGTGTGCCCACCCTGCCAGTGGGACCCAGGTTTGCATTTCTTTTTTTCAGAAATGTTTTTTTTTGTGCAGAAACATACTTATACTCTTTACCTTGATTTAACCCATATGGGGAAGGAAAAGGGGGCTTCCATTTTGTTTTTTCTGTCCCCGCCCCTTCCACAAAAGGGGTCATATGAAAAGGGCAGCTTGCAGGTTGGGTTTTTTTTTTTATTTTTTATCGAAAAAATGGAGGGCCCGGTTTGACCCCAGCGGAGGCCCCGATTTTTCTTCATTTTAAAAGGTAAAGATAGGGAAAAAGGGCTGCCCGATTTTTTAGATCACATTTTAAAGTCGTGGGGAGCTTAAACCCCTCTTTTTATCAAAAAAATGTTGAAAACCCAAGTCTTAAACGCTGTTTGGGCCATGTTTAGGGCGTTTCCCAAAAGAGGGAAGCGCCCAATTTTTTTTTTGGAACGCAGATTTTGGTGGGGCCTTTTCCCCAAAATTTTAAAAAACCCCCCAAAAATACCAAACAATTTTAAATCTTCCAATATTCCCCCCCATCTTGTCAAAATTTTTTAATCTTTTTTAAAAGGGGTATTGTGCATTTTGGGGACACCAAACTTTCCAAAATTTTTTTTCTAGCACCCGGGCCATAAAAAATAAAAAAAAAAAACAAATGCAGTTCCTAAAATTTTTTTTTTGGGTTTTTTTTTAAAAAACGTTTTTTTCCCCGGGGGGTAAAAATGACAGGGGAACCCTTTAAATTTGGGGGGGCCCCCCCCCCGGGACAATTACCCCGGGGTTTTAAATTTTTTCCAAATTTTTTATAGTTTTTTATGTTTTTTCTTTTTTTTACATAGTAGAAATTTAGTTTGTAAAGTCGTCCCTATTCCCGACTCAAAAACTTTTTTATTTTTTGGGATATGGAGCTGATTAAGGGCTTGTAAATTTTTCCCGGGATTAACTGACGTTTTTTTTGGAAACATTTTGGGGTTCATATGATGCTTTGATCGCTTTTTGTCAAGGATTTTTTGAGGCAGAATGAAAAAAAATACAGAAAACTTTTTAGGATTTTTATTTTTTACATTGGCCCCTGCGGTATAAAAAACAACTTCACTTTACTCACAGGTTTTTATGATTTCGCGAACCCAATTTGTATATATATTTTTTAAAATGTTTTACTGCTTTTACCATCGCCAATCTGAGAGCCATAACATTTTTATTTTTCTGTGTACGAGCTGGTAAGGGCTTGTTTTTCCTCGGTTGAGTTAACTTTTTTATTGGAAACATTTTTTTGGGGGCACAGATTCGTGATCACCTTTTAATCTGTTTTTTGGGAGGGAGGGTAAAAAAAATGGTAAATTCTGGTAATGTTTTTTATTTTTTATAATACTCCACCATCTCATATACATGTTAGTTTTACCTGCTGGGGAATACAATTGTGCGATACCCCAATTTTTAAGTTTTTTTTATTTGTGCAGTTAAAAAAAATGTTTTTATTGTGTATATTAAAATATTTTTTTTTCCTCTTCTGATTTCCTAACTTTTTTTATTTTCCTTTTAATGTTGTCTAAGGGCCCTTTAATTTGTGGGGCAAGCTACTTTTTTATTGGGGCCACTTTGGGGTTTTTTATACTTTTTTATATCTCCAAAATTTTTAAATTCGTATTTTTTTTTATTTTTACCCCTTCACTTATGGGTAAAAGGGGTAGACAGATTTTTAATATATTTGTGAAGGCTGCACCGATCTATAGTACAACCTTTTATATTTTTTGAGGTTTTTGGTATTTGAATGGGTAATAGTGGGGTGTGAGTTTTACGTATTTTTTTTAAACTTTAATTTTTTTTTTTTTTTTTCACTTGTCCCACTCGTACAAAAAGATGACTGGTATAATACAGATATAATACAGCAGCTTCTATCTGAAAGGTTTCTCCAATTGTCTGTCACCTGCCAACCCACCCTGGACAGAGCCTGATAGAATTAATCAAAAACAACCCTAGATCATATCGACCCCCAGTTGCAGACAACCCTAAATCCTGCAATCTCTTGGGGGGCAAAGGGGTTAAAACCCCAGGGGCGTGGGGTCCCCACAGTGACCATCCCGACCCAAAGGGTGCATTAAAGGCTTAAAGGACTGGTTCCTTCACAACTGACTGCCACAACTGATAACAATGCACAATTTTCAGTACACCCCCCCTATTGTAACACCATCTGAAGATTCATAAAAAACATTTTTTAGGAGGAATAACGGAAAAACCAAGAAAAAAAGAAGACCTCCAGAATTGTTTTCTGCAGGGAAAGCAATGATTTACAAAACAGAGAGTCCGAGATGTCATGGTGCTTTTTAAAGGGGTTTAGTCACAAGTAAAATTAATGGGAACGGCCAACAAATAACAAACATTTCACTATTTATCATTATTAAAAATTCCCCCGTTTTTTTTTAGCTCCCCTTTATGATCCCTTGTTTACAGCCGTCTCCAGGGAAAAGACCCGGGCTGAAGCTCCTCATCCGGGCGCACATCCAACATCACCCCGCTCCTCCAAGGAAGCTACGAGTTTTCAAACCCCGGGTGCTGTCATTTTAATTCTTCCTTGTACTCCTAATTTAAATTAGCAAACAGTGCAAAAAAAATAAAAAAGAAACCCAATGAGTCTGGCTTGTAAAGAGAAATAAAATCCACATTTGTTCCTGCAGGGGTTTTAAACCCAAGGACCCTTTTGCTGTGGGGAAAAAGCTTTTTCCCCGACACCAAAGCTTTTTAAACAAACAGACTTTCTTTCCCAGAAGAAAAGGCCTGGGAGTCACCTGCTGGGCACATGATATGTAATTCAAACAAATCAACACGCCCCCCTACACAAAGCTGAAGATTGGGATCGGAGGATAAATGAATCCTGGAAAAAAACCTCTTTAAGGGATAAATGTTTTACTATGATTTTTAGAGCAATGCTCCGGGAAAAAGTAGCAAAACCCTATCCAGAAAGAAAAAACTCTCCTACAGCCCACCTGCAGTTTCCTACCCATATTCAACCTTCAACCCTTTAGGAGAAACTCAAAAAAACTAAAGTCCCCCAAATTTTAATTCAACCTAAACTAATTTCTCCAGAATCAGCAATCCCAATTGGCATACCCTGAAGAGGGAAACTAGAAGAAAATCATTTCAAGAAATAAAATAAAAAATGGTGGCGAGGGTTATTGAAAAAATTCAAAAAAAATTTTAAAAGAGCAATTTTCATTTGTAATAAATGGAAGTGGCTCTCATCTCACGGTTTGGGTGAAAGGTGAAATTTTTTTAATAATGATTGCACAATATTTTATCCTCACTGCACATTTTAAAAGCTGTTAACCCACGGCCTAAAAAACATTCCACCTGTGATTTTAGATAAAAAAAAGAAATGTTTCAAAACTATGTCCCATAGCACCTAGTGTCCGCTTCAGAAAAAATTAAAGATATCACCTGTCAAACTGCAACAGACCCCTCAAAAAAACCAAAGAATCTGAATAATTTTTTCCCTTTTTTAAAATAAATACAATTTCTCTGACATAATTTTATTACAAAATCCCAGAAAATGGGGGAAAATTTCATTCCATAAATGGTTCCCCACATTTGCAATATAAAAATATCTACATCTGCTATAAAACAGTTTGAGGCAGGGTCACACCCAAATTCTGACATATCAGTCCCCCAAAGGCCACCAGAGACAGCCCCATTTTGGGGCAGACTGAGATGAGGTATCTTATTAAACCTGATGTGCATGACTACTTTAAAGAATTGTAAAAAAGGGTGGACCCCAGAAAATTTTTCCCCGATGGGCCAAAAAAAACTTTTGCTTGACATGGGTTTAAAATCAAAAAATGCACCCGAGGGAATCCAAAATGTGAAAGTCCCCAAAAATTGACTGCTTTTTTACCAATTACCCAAAATAGACTGGAATCCATGGGGGGACTATAGGAATTGTTTTGGAGATTTTTTTCCCCTTAAAAGGAACCATTCACAAAGCTTGCAAGCCCAATTTGCCTTTTTTTTTGGGCCCCTAAGAACTAGACACCAGGAGAGATGAACAAGGTCTGGTGCAAAAAGGACCGGGTCATTACTTTCCTGAAGGACAAAGCCCTGCCTTCATAGACAGGGGGGCCACAATGGATGGTCCATCTTGGATTTAGAGCTTCAGTGTGACCTCTTTTTTGCAACTCACATCGGGGTACACCCCGACTGTCCTACCCACGCACCTTTCCCCCCTCCAATTGTAAAGTTGGGGGCCCAAAAAGTGGGAAATGGCTGGGTACTATAACCCCTTACTGACATCTTGGCCTGTTACAACCCCATCAAACCACGGCCCCTTTTTAGGTCAACCCTAAGCTTATGTCCTTTTGTGAAAATACTTGAAAACCCCCCCCGATATAGAACAGTGCAAACTAGTTTTTGTTTGCGTTGTAATCTTTTTTATTTTGCACACAGACATGCTCATAAGGGCTATTAGATTAACTTAGAGGAGAATTTTGGGGGTTGGGTTTTACCCCTGAGAAAACCCATAACCCCTTAGTTCAAAAACAGTGTCACAGTGTGGGGAAACAGCCCAATTTTTTTTTTGTTTCCCGTGAAATGATTATTACATACTGGTTCATAAAACCCGACCACCTTTTTCTGATTCGATTGATCACAACGGCAGGTGTAAAATTTTAAAGTTGGAATGGCCTGCAGGTTAAAGAGAGCATAGCTGGACCCAAATTTCCACCAAGTACAAAAGCAGCAATTGTGATTTTAAATTGTTCACATCTCATTTTTTTTGTTTTGTTTTTTTTTGCCTTTTCCCGGGGGCTATGTCTAAACAGCACAGGTTTTTGATCGGATCGTTGCGGATTCAGTATTTTGAATCTGACTGAACCTAGTTCTGTGCAGACCTCAATAGGAAATCGTGCGTATCTTTTTGTTTTTACTGGTGGGTTTTCCAATCTGCCGTCCTCGGCGGGAAGCAGAACATGTTTTTATCTCTGCGGGACTCCCGGATTCCCCTAGCCTCAATAAC
>JAODAL010069528.1:0-16309 GCA_025379985.1 Phyllomedusa bahiana | reverse complement strand
AAAATTCCCAAAGGGGTCTAAATTACTTTTCTTTCCCCAAGGGTAGGATGTAGCAAATTTTAAAAATTTGAAGTTTTTATTCCCTTTTTTTTTGTTTTTGGTTATAGATTAAAAACAAAAGCCTTTAAAAATTTTTGGGGAAAGTTGAAAATAACTTTCTTTTGCCCTTTGGCCCTTTATTGGGTGCTGTCTGTTTTGGTCTATTTTGCTATTTATTTATCCCCAAAATTATTACATGGCCAAAAAAAAAAGGTTTCATTTTGTCCCCCTGTTTGTTTTGCTCTTTATATTTTTTTATTGAGGCTTTTTGCACAGTGTTTTAGTGGGTACCCCCTTTTCCCCATCCCAAAAGTGTACAAAAAAAATTGAAATAAAATTTTTTTTATTTTAAAAACACACTGAAAGGCCCCTATGCAGGGGGGATAATTTGGCAGCTCCGGGTTAAAAAAAAAATTTTCAAGTAAGGGTATTTTTCCCCGGGCCCTTAATTGCTACCCGTACAGTATGCCCCCGCAGTTTTGTAAAGGTGTTTTGGGAGTCGTGTGATCGTAATTGCCGAAAGAAATTGGGAAAGGGTCCCCCTTTAAAATTACCCGGGGGCCCAATACGATCGTATTTTTACGAGGGGGGGAGGGGTAGGCCCTTTTTTTCCTTTTTTTTTTTGGGGAGTTTTTGGGTTTTGCGTAATTATGGGGGCATTTTCCCCAAACGTATTAAGGCCCCGTCCCTTAGGGGAAAAATTCATGGCGAAATTTGCCCCCAAAATTGCCGTGTAAAAATTTCCCAAAGAGAAAAGAAAAATTTTTGGGAATTTCATGCCCTTTTTTAATTTTTCCAATTTTTTAACGAAAAATTCGTTCTTTTTGTTATCAAAAATTTTATAGAAAAAAAAGCAAAAATGACTAAACAAAAAATTTACACAAACAGTGGTTTCCAAAATTTGGGGGTTATAATTTTTTTAATGAAATTTTTTATTGTTTATTTTGATTGTTTTAAAATTTTTAAGGGGAATTAAAAACTGGGGGGGGGCCAGAATTTCTAAAAAATTGGGTTTTCGGCCCTTTTGCCAAAATTTTTCCAAAAAAAATTTACTTTTTCCCTTTTTTCTTCGGCTTTGGAAATGCTTTAAAAAAAACGGCTATTTCCAGGTCCCACAGATTTTTTTGGGGGGTTTGGGTGTTGGGAACCGTTGTGCCTTGTTTAAAATATGCAGAGGGGGAGTTGGTTTTGGGGTTCTTCACAAATTTTGTTTTTTATTTAGGGCACGCACATGACTGCTCCCGCTTTAAAATTGCTTCACTTTAAAAATTCCCGGGGGCACTTAAGGGGGAAAAATGCCCAAAAAATGAAGGGGGGTTTGTTCCCCTAAATAAAAGTCATGCCAGGGGAAAGGGGGCGGGAAAAAAAAAAACAAGCTGAGAGCTCAGGTGGCAAAATTTAGTGCCCAGAGTGTGGAGGTGACGGGGGGGCCGGGCCCCCGCGGGCATGAGGTGGGGACAGTGGCACAAATGACTTTTGGGGAGGGGGAAAAAAAAACAGGATTTAGGCCAAAAAAATTTGGGGCCACAGGGGGTGGGACAATGAAACGTGTGTAGGCCCGGCAGCAGCCCCCAGCGGGCCACCATGAGGTCAGAAAAGTGGCCCCAATGACATTCTAGAGGGGCAAAAAAAACAGGAGTGGGCCCCACGGAAGTGGCACAATGACCCGTGGGTGGGCCCCCGGGGCAGCAGCCACAGAAAGCAGCATGGGTCGGGACAGTGGCACATGACAGAGTTTTGTAGGTCATGGCATCGCCACAGCCCCAGCATGAGGTCGGGACATTTGGAAACAGACAGTTTTTTAGGTCCCCGGCAGCACCCACAGCAGCAGCATGGGGGTGGGGGCAGTGGAACAAGACACGTGTGTAGGTCAGGGCCCACCCACCCCAACAGAAAGAAAGCATGGGTAACCCCAGTGGCCCCAATGACAGAGTGGTGGGTTCACGGCAGCAGCCAAGCAGTGCATGAGGTCGACAGTGGCCCCAATGAAAAAGGGTGTGTGGGGTAGGGCAGCAGCCCCACCCAGCAGCATGGGGGTTCAGACAGGGGGCACAATGCCCTTTCGGGAGGGGGAAAAAAAAACGGGGAAGAAAGGCCCCCAACAAAAGGGGGGACAATGACACAGTGTGGAGGTCCCCGGGGCAGCGCCCACAGCACCCAGCATGGGTCGGGCCCGTGGCAAAAATGACTTTTCGGGAAAGGGGGGCCAAAACAGGAGTAGGCCCCCGAGTGGGCCCTTTGAACCCGCGTGGACCGGCCGGCGGGCAGCCACAGCAACGCTTGAGGTCGGGACAGGGGCAAAAAATGACATTCTGGAGGGGAAAAAAAAACAGGAATAGGACAGAGTGGGCCCCCAAGGCCCACAGTTTTTGTAGTTCACGGGCACCCAGCCAAAAGCCCCAGCAGAGGTCGGAAAGGGGCAAAATGACAGTGGTAGGTCACCGGCGTAGCCCACTAGCAGCTTTGATTTAGCCAGTGGCACAAGGACATTCTGGAGGGGGAAAAAAAAAAAAAAAAAAAAAAAAAAAAACAGGGGGATGCCAAAAGAGGGGGAAATGCCACGGTGTGGGAGGTCCCCGGCAGCAGCCCACCTGAAAGCCATGGGTCGGGACAGTGGTACAATGACAGTGTGTAGGTCCCGGAACCCACCACTTTCCCTTGAGGTAAAGCCCGGGGGGAAACAATGACACAGTGTGTGGGTCACGGCAGCAGCCACACAGAAAAGCTTTGAGGTCAGCCCAGGGGCCCACAATGACTTTCTGGAGGTGGAAAAAAAACGGGGGTAGGCCCACGAGGGGGACAATCCCCACAGTGTGGGGTCACGGCAGGCAGCCCCAAGCAGCAGCATGAGGGTCGGGCCGGGTTGGCCCCAATGCCCTTCTGGGGTGGAAAAAAAAACAGGATTTAAGGCCACAGAGGGGGTACAAATGACACGCATGGAGGTCCGGCAGAGCCAAAAGCGCAACATGAGGGTCGGGGGCAGTGGCCCCAATGACATTCGGGAAAGGGTGGAAAAAAAAAACGGAAAAAGGCCACAGAGGGGGGACAAGGACACGGGGGTGTAGTTCAGGGCCCCACAGCCCAAGAGCTTTGGGTCGGGGGGAAGTGGCAAAAATACATGGGGTAGGTAGGGGCCAGTAGCCACAGCAGAAACCCATGAGGTCAGACCGGGCACAATGACTTTCTGGAGGGGGGGAAAAAAAACCAGGAGTATGCCACAGAGTGGGGAAAAATGACCAGTGTGGAGGTCACGGCAGCACCCCACAGCGCAGAATGGGGTTTCGGGACAGTGGCACAATGACATTCGGGAAAGTTGGAAAAAAAAAAAAACGGAATGGGCCCCAGAGTGGGCAATGACACAGTGTGTTTTAGGTCACGGCAGCCCCACAAGCAGCAGAATAAAGGTCGGGCCCAGTGGCAAAATGACGGGGGAGTGTGTAGGTCCGGCCATACCCCACAGCGCAGCATGAGGTAAAGACAGTGGAAATGACAGTTTGTAGGTCCCGGCATCAGCCACAGCAGCGCATGAGGTCAGCCCGTGGCCCCAAAATGACATTCTGGAGGGGGGGCAAAAAAAAAAAAAAAAATAGGCCACGATTTGGGAAACCAAGGGGGAAAACAGTGTTAGGTCACGGCAGAAGCCACAGCAGCAATGAGGCGGGACAGTGGCAAAAATGCATTTGTGTGGGGTAAACGGCATCAGCCACGGGCACCCGATGAGGTCAGACGGGCCCCAAGGGACATTCGGAGGTGGCAAAAACGGAAATTTGGGCCCAACGGGAGTGGGACAATTGACACAGTGTGTAGGTCCCCCAGCAGCAGCCCCCAGCACCCAGAATGGGGGTCAGACGGGGCAAAATGACATTCGGGAAGGTGGCAAAACAGGAATAGGCCACAAAAGGGGGGAAAAATGAAAACAGTGTGTAGGGTTAGGGCCCAGCACCCCACAGCGAAGCATGGGGTCGGGACAGGGGCCCAAAAATGCAGGTGTTTAGGTACCGGCATCCCCAAACAGCACCCAGCATGGGGGTCGGGAAACAGGGGCCCCAAAAAGGACAGTGTTTTAGGTCAGGGCAGCACCCACACCCACCCAGATGGGGGTCAGAAAAGGGGCCCAAAAAGACAGTGTGTAGGTCACGGAAAGAAACCCACGGGCACCCAGCTTTTGAGGTAAACCCAGTGGAAACCAATGCCCCTTCGGGAAAGGGGGCCCCAAAAACAGGGGGTAGGCTACAGAGGGGGAAAAAAGGGCAGCTTGGAGGTCACGGCGCAGCCAAAAGCAGCAACATGAGGTCAGACAGGGGGAAAACAATGACTTCTGGGAGGTGGCAAAAAAACAGGAATAGGCCACGAGGGGGGAAAAAGGACACAGTGTGATTTCCCACGGAAAGCAGCCACAAAAAGCAGCTTTTGAGGTCGGGAAATTGGCACAAGGGACAGTGTAAAATTTCACGGCAGTAGCCACAGCAGAACCCATGGGGGTAGACAGGGGCACAAATGACATTTGGGGGGGGGAAAAAAAAACAGGAGTATGCCACAGGGTGGGAAAATGACCCCAGTTTTTGGAGGTCAGGGAAAGCACGCCCCCGCAGAAAACCTGAGGTCGGGACAGGGGCCCACAAAGGGGACATTCTGGGATGGCAAAAAAAACGGGGAATAGGCCACAGAGGGGGAAACAATGACCAGTGTATAGGTCACGCCGGGCAGCCCACAGCACCCGCATGGGTCAAAACAGGGGGCACAAAGGGACAGAGTGTTTTGGGGTCACGGCATCAGCCACGCAGCAGCTTTGGAGGTCGACGTGGGCAGAATGACAGTTTTGAGGTCCCCGGGAAATCAGCCACAGCGGGCAGCATGAGGTCAGACAGTGGCCCCAATAAACTTTCTGGGGGGTGGCAAAAACGGGGAATGGGCCCCACAGAGGGGACAATGCCCACATGTGTAGGGTAAACAGCACAGCCACGCGGGCAGCTTTTGAGGTCAGACAGTGGCACAATGACTTTTGGAGGTGGCAAAAACGGTTTTTAGGCCAAGGAGTGGGAAAAATGAAAACAGTGGTAGGTAACACCAAGCAGCCACAGCAGCAGCATAAAGGTCGGGGACAGTGGCAAAATGACTTTTGGGAGGTGGCAAAAACGGAATAGGCCACAGAGTGGGAAAATTTGGAACACAGTGTGTAGGTACGGCAGCGCCACGGGCACCCGCATGAGGTGACAGTGGAAACAATGACAGAGTGTTGGGTCCCCGGCATCACCCAAAAGCAGCGGCTTTGAGGTCGGGGACAGTGGCCCCAATGACAGTGTGTAGGTAAACGGGAGAGCCCCCAGAAAGCAGCATGGGGTCGGGGCAGGGGGCACATGGGAAGTGTGTAGGTCCCGGCAGCAGCCACAGCAGCAGCATGGGGTCGGGACATTTGGCACAAGACATTCTGGGGGGTGCCCAAAAAACGGGAAAGTAGGCCACAGAAGGGGGACAATAAACACAGTGGTAGGTCACGGCAAGCCACAGCACCCAGCATGGGGTTTCGGACATGGCACAAATGATTTTTTCTGGGGGGTGGCAAAAAAAAAAAAAAGGGAATAGGCCACAGAGGGGGGCAATACACAGTGTGTAGGTCACTGCAACCAAGGGAAAACAGCAGCATGAGGTCGGGACAGGGGGGCAAAAATGACCCCAGTGTGTAGGCCCAGGGGCAGCAGCCACAGCGCACCCACGAGGCCCGGGAACTTTGGCACAATGACATTCTGGAGGGGGGAAAAAAAACGGGAAATTTAGGCCAGAGTGGCAAAATGACAGAGATTTGGAAGGGGATGGCGGCGAGAATGGGGGTCGGGCCCCGTGGCAAAAAAATGACAGAGTGGGGGGGTGGGGTGGCCCAAAAACCATTTCCCGGGAAAAAGTTTGGTTTTGGTGGCGATGGAAAAACTGTCACCCAAAAGTGTGGCATCAGGCGGGGGGGGCCGGCTTTCGGTTAGTGGCTGAGGCAGGGTAGTTTGAACCCGGGGACCCCATTTTTTCACATTTTGGGGGTTGAGACGTCATGGTGATGTGGGCTGACACCTAAGGCCTTTGGGGTTGTGGGGAAAAATCCGGGCCAAACCCCCACGATGTTTTAAATCTTGAAAAAGGTCAGTCTTTCCCAACCATTTCCCGGGGACAAGGGGTTCCCCTTTGGGGGGTAACGATGGCCCCCGCCGCACAAAACCCCCGGGCTTGATGCCACACTACGGGCCCGGGGGCAGGACAGCTTCTCCACTAAAAACCCTCGGAAAATTGGGGGGGCCCAAAACCCATCCAGTTTGGCCTCCCCCGTAGCCAGCGGGGATCTTCTAACGGGGGTTTTGCAGAGTGTTTGTCCAAGTGGGGCCCCCCAAACCTGGGGGTTCAGGGGGCTTCCGGGGCCTGTTCTGCTGGCAAAATTACCCTCCCCCCTTTTGGGGCGGGGGGAAGGAAAAGCTGCCCCTAAAAGTGACCCCCGGGATTAGGTTCTGCTGAGGGAGTGGTACGGTTACCCCCCCCCCCCCAACCCTTTCCCCCCAGAAAGCGGGGGGCCTTTTTGAAAGTGGGGCGCTGAAAAACCCCCCCGGGTTTCGGGGACGTGTAAAGAGGAGGGAAAAAAGCCGCACATAGGCCCCCGGCAACATGATTTATGGAAAGGTTTTTCCCTTTAGTTTTTGGGTTTTGTTTTTTCCCCCTCAAAAAAGTTTGGGGAAAAAAAAAAGGTCCCATTTTGGCCCGGTTTAAGCGGGGGGCCCAATTTGGGGGGGGAGACCCAGGTCATCCCCCCTTCCCGGTGCGGGACTATTGGGGGCTGCCCATACCCAAGGAAAATTTCGGGCATGCTGCGGGCCTTTCCTGCACAAGTGACTCCGAGGGGCTCCCTGCCTCCATCGCCACTGTATACTGCCATGGTGATTGCGAGTCATCTGCCTCGACTTCCTTATCTCCATCTACCTCCTCCAGCTGCTCCTCCTCTCTTGTCACCTGGGTAGAAAATCCACTCATTTCACCAGACAATGCTTCTGCTCCAATGTCCTCCTCCTCCTCCTCCATTTCAGTCCCCACCGGACTCATGTGGCCGCGAGATGTAGTCGCCACGTCTCTAGTCCCCTGCCCAGACAGATTTTTCAGCATCTGTTCCAGGACATGAAGCAGTGGAATGACGTTATTCATCCCGTAGTCCTGGCGACTGACAAATAACGTGGCCTCCTCGAATGGCCTCAACAAACGGCAGGTGTCACGCATGAGCTGCCACTGGCTGACATCAAAGTTACACAGGGGAGTACTCCTGTCCGCCTGGATCATCAAAAAATCATTAATGGCCTTTCTCTGTTCATACAGTCGGTCCAACATGTGCAGGCTGGAATTCCAACGGGTGGAAACATCGCATATCAGAGTGTGTTGGGGGAGGCCGTTCTGCCACTGCAACTCGAGGAGGGTGTTCCTGGCTTTGTAGGAATGGATGAAGTGCATGCACAGTTTCCTGGCCATTTTCAGAATCTTCTGAAGATCGGTGGAAGACTTCAGGAACCTTTTCACAACCAGATTGAACACGTGCGCCATGCAAGGCGCATGGACCATCCCTCCTCGGTGCAGCGCGGACACCATGTTCCTCCCATTGTCCGTCACCATGGTTCCGATTTGCAGTTGGCGTGGAGAAAGCCACACATCGATTTCTTGCTGCATGACGCGGAGCAGTTCCTCCCCTGTGTGACTTCGTTCGCCGAGGCAAGCCAGGTGTAGAACTGCGTGACACCGCTGTGCCCTACACATATGGTATGATGGAGCAGTACTTGTGGAGGCTGAGATGGTGGTGGTGGTGGAGGAGGAGGAGGCGGACATTGGCGCAGGAGCAGCAGTTTGACAACGTGGAGGAGAAAGCGGCGTCTCCTGTCCAAGTTGTTGGTGTGCCTGGGCCGGAAGCACATTCACCCAGTGGGCCGTAAAGGACATGTACTGGCCCGGGACCGTTAGTTACAGCTCCAGACGTCCGCGCTGCGTGCACCTTGGAACAAACCGATAAGCTCAAGGACTGGCCCACCTTCTGTTCTACATATTTATGAAGTGCTGGTACTGCCTTTTTGGAAAATAAATTAAGGCTTGGAACTCTCCATCTCGGCTCGGCACAAGCCATTAGTTCTCTGAACGGTGCAGAGTCCACCATTTGGAAAGGGAGGGACTGCAGCACCAACAACTTGGACAGGAGTACGGTCAGCTTCTGCACCTTATGATGGTTGGACACATACTGTTGTCTCTTTGCAATCGCCTCGCTGAACGACTGCTGGCGCCATGAGCAGCGAGGAGCAGGAGCATCTGGACCGGGAGATGATGTCAAAGAGAAACAGCTCCCTTCTGCAGAGGTGGTGGAGCCTTGACTGGCTGCAATGGCATGCGTGCCACTGGGCGCTGCTACTGCTGCTGCTGTTGCTGCAGCGGCAGGATGGACCACCACATCTGAGCCACGTTTCTCCCAGGCCACCGGATGGTGACGCTGCATGTGTTGACGCAGGGCCGTGGTGCCAACGTTAGCTCCCTGGCCACGCTTCACTTTCTGCCCACAGATTCTACATATACCCATATTCGGCTCCTCCGGTGTCTTAGCAAAGAACTGCCACAGCGCCGAGTATCGGATTTTACCACCAACGCTCCGCACTGTGACTACTGCCGCCCAGGGGCGTTGCTAGGGTCCCAAAACATCCGGGGCTCGGGCCCTTAAGTTTTTCTGAGTAGGGCTGGGTGCACACGGAATTTTTTGCGTCTCATTGTGAACTGCGGATGTATATTTACAGAGAAAAGCCTTTGTATGTAGATGCTCAGGAGAAATATAAGTAATTACACTGCAGTTACAATTAGTGACTTACAGGAGACGTCTCTGAAGAGTTGTTCTCTTTCTCTTCTTCTTCTCCATCTGTCCCAAAACCCCAAGGCGTCTTTTTTAATTTCCCAACCCCTCTTCACTGAAAAAATTGTACAAAACAAACATTTTTAAACTCCCATTTTTTTCCAGCATTTTCTCTACAAAATTTCCTACCTATAAAAAAATCCCCCATCTTTTGTCCCCCAAATGGTAAAATTTTCCCCCCTGTAGGAAAAATTTTTTGGCCCCTAAAAGCCTGGGTTAGTACCCCCAACGGGGGGCCGGGTTTTTGGTTTAGCCCCCTAGCCGGGGGTTTACTACCCCCTTCTTTTCCAGGTTACTGCCCTCTTTTTAGCTGGGGTTTACCCCCCCTTTAGGCGGGAGTATCCCCCCTGTACCCATTAACTTGCCCCTTGTAGTCAGGTTTTTGCCCCCCTGTCCCCAGGTTACTGCCCCCCTTTAGCACTAATATGCCCCCTTTTCCCAGGGGTTATGCCCCTGTACCCAGTGATATCCCCCCTTGTAGCCAGTGATATGCCCCCTTTGTAGCCAGGGGGACATCCCCCCTCTTTTCCTTATAGGGCCCCCGTTGCCAGGGAATGCCCCCTTAGCCAATATGCTCCCTGTAGCAGTGACTTCCCCCCCCCTTAGCCGTGATATGCCCCCGGGGGCCCAAAGTGATTTGCCCCCAGATTGTTTCCCGGGGTAGCCGGGGAAATTCACCCCAGCCCATTCCCCCCCGGTGCCGGGACACCCCCCTTTAGCCTTATACCCCCCTGTAGCCAGTGTTTTTGCCCTTAGCCATATATCCCCCACTGTAGCCAGGGTCGGGCCCTGACCCATTTTGCCCCGGTAGCCAGGGCCCCTTGCCCCCCTGTAGCCCAATTATGCCCCGTACCCAGTTTTTTTTGGGGCTCCTTGTAGCCATTATGCCCCCTGAAACCCCGTGTTTTCCCCCTTTTGTTAGCCTTACCCCCCCTTGTACCCCAGGCCCTTCCCCCTGTAGGCCATTATCCCCCCCTTGTACCCAGGGTTTTGGGCCCCCGGTAGCCATTATCCCCCCTGTGCCAGTGTCTTGCCCCCTGTTGCCATTAGGCCCCCTTTTAAGCCAGTGTTTTGCCCCCTGTGGGCCATTATTCCCCCCTGAAAACCAAATTTATCCCCCCTGTAGCCAGTGTCTTCCCCTGTAGAAATTTATCCCCCCTTTGTACCCGGTTTTCCTTGCCCCCTGTAGCCATTATGCCCCCTTGTAGCCATTTGTCTTCCCCCCTTTTAAGCCATTTTTGGCCCCCTGTGGGCCAAGTGTCTTCCCCCTGTAGCCATTATCCCCCCCTTTTCCCAGTGTCTTCCCCCCCTGTGGCCATTTTCCCCCCTGTAGCCCGTGTCCCCCCCTGTACCCCTTTATCCCCCTGTACCCCGGGTTTTTTTGCCCCCGGGTTCCCAAATTTTTCCCCCTGCAGCCATATATCCCCCCTGTGCCATTATCCCCCCTTGTAGCCAGGGGTTTTTGCCCCCTTTTGCCATTATGCCCCAGTGCCGTGTCTTCCCCCCTGAAAGCCATTTTTGCCCCTTTTGCCAGGGGTCTTGCCCCCTGAAAGCCATTATGCCCCCTGTAGCCTTTTTTTTGCCCCTGTAGTCATTTTGCCCCTTGAAAGCCCGTTGTTTCCCCCCTTTGTACCATTACCCCCCTTGGAAAGCCAGTGTCTTGCCCCCTGTACCCCATTATCCCCCCTTTGTAGCCATTTTGCCCCCTTACCCAGTGTTTTGGGCCCCCTGTGGGCCATTTTTGCCCCCTGTTGCCAGGTTTTTGCCCCCTGATGCCATTTTGCCCCCTTTTACCCAGGGCCCTTGCCCCTGAGCCTTTTGCCCCTTGTACCCCGTGTCTTGCCCCCGGTACCCCTTTTATCCCCCCTTGTACCCCAGTGTCTTCCCCGGTAGCCATTATCCCCCTGTACCCAGTGTCTTCCCCTGCAGCCATTTTTGCCCTGTAGCCTTATCCCCCCTGTCCCCAAGGTCTTCCCCCCTTTTAGCCATTATGCCCCCTTTTAGCCGTGTCTTCCCCCCTGTAGGCCATTATGCCCCCTGTAGCCAGGTCTTGGGCCCCTGCACCCATTTTGCCCCCTTTTGGCCGGTGTTTTCCCCCCTGTACCCAATTATCCCCCCTGTACCCAGTGTCTTGCCCCGTGCCTTTTAATGCCCCTTTGTAGCCTTTGTTTCCCCCTGTAGCCATTATCCCCCCCTTGTAGCCGGGTCTTCCCCCTGTACCCAATTATCCCCCCCTTGTGGGCCGTGTTTTCCCCCTGTAGCCATTATCCCCCCTTTTCCCAGTGTTTCCCCCCTGCAGCCATTAGGGCCCCTAAAGCCATTAGGGCCCCCTGTACCCATTATCCCCCTTTTGTAGCCATGTTTTTTGGGCCCCCCTGTGGCCATTATGCCCCCTTGTAGCCAGTGTTCTTGCCCCCCTGTACCCCTTTATCCCCCCTATAGCCAGTGTCTTGCCCCTGCAGCCATTATGCCCCTTGGGCCTTTTATCCCCCCTGTATCCAGTGTTTTCCCCCCTGTAGCCATTATGTCCCCTGTAGCCATTTACCCCCCTGTGGGGCCTTTATCCCCCTTTTTCCCAGTGCTTCCCTTTCCTGTAGCAGTGTCTTGCCCCCTGTAGCCAGTGTTTTCCCTCCTTTTTAGGTGCATGCCTCTGTAGCAGTGTCTTCCCCTCCTTTACCCAGTGTTTGCCACTGCAGCCATTATCCCCCCTTTTGAATTTATGCCCCCTGTACCCCGTGTTTTTGCCCCCTGAAACCCAAGTGTCTTCCCACCTGTAGCCTTTAAATTTTCCCTGTAGCAGTGTTTTTCCCCCCTGAAACCCAGTGGCCTCCCCTTTGTACCCAGTGTTTTCCCCCTTTAAATTTAATAAAAAAAAAGGGAAAAAAAACCAAAACTTACCAAAATGGGGCCCTGGCCCACGCGTCCTGGTCCTGCAGCTTGGGGAACCCGGTTTTTAAGGGCAGCGTGATGTCATCCCGTTTGCTTCGCCGTCCCCGCGGGCCCGGGATCTCCTCGGCCCCCAGACTCCCAGCTTAGAGGATCCAGCGTCGCAGGGGGGGTGAGGGAAAGCGGCACGTACGCCCCCTGCGGTCAGGAGTATGTACGGGTTTCGGTGAGCCCCCGTACAAAAGGGGGAGGAGTAGGAGGGGAAAACACCCTGTCCTGCCTCCTCCCCGACCCCGGGACGGGTTTGGCCCTGTGTAAAAGGGGGCCGCGCAGTCAGAGACTTCGGGGGCGCCCCCGCACAAAAGGGGGCCCCCCCCGGGGCCCTTTGGCAGCGGTTCTGGAGACGGGGAGACTGGGGGGAAACGGGGCGGATTATTCGGGGAAAAGTCCCCCGAATGAATCTGCCTAGCGAGGGCCCTGCGGGCCGCTGCTCCCTCGTGAGCCCCGTCCCCGTATTTTTTGGGGCCCGGGCGAAGGGGTTTTTTTTTCCCCTTTTGGCCGTTGGGCCCCGACCTCCCACTGTGCAAATCCTGCTGACTCCCCGGCCCCCTCAGGGAACCCACTTGCTGGCTGCCCCGTCCCTAAACCCCCAAGCTGCCCCCCTCTTTCCTTTGACGATGATAAAGGGCCCTTGCCTCCCCCGGGGCCCCAAGTGCGGTGGTTTAAAATCATCTCTTTTTGTGTTTCATCTTTCCTGCTGCCCCTCATCCCAGTTTGGTATGCAGAGGCGGGCCCCCTCCCCAACAGACCCCCCACCCAAATTTTAAACCCATCTAACTTTCCCGCCTACTGCAAAAAGGGGGCAGAGGATATTGGCCCCATTTTTCTGCCAAGTAGCTGCGGTTGCCCCCCTCAAATTGCCCACCTCGCTATATAGTGGCGTGGAGCCCAGACCACATAGTAGATCTCTGGCTGAGGGAACCGGATGGGACAGAGGCGGGTTGAGGACAGGTGAGGGCCGCTGACCCACTCTCGGGCCATGCCAACTAAGGGTTGTGTCTGACGTTCCCACCGACTCTTGGCTGGGGTTGTCAGATGTCATCTGGGAGGAAGTGGATGACCTAGTCAACCAATCAAAAACCCTTGGGTTGCTAGTTAGCACACGGCCGCTAGATGATACCGGCAGTTGTGGCCTCACCCCTGCTGCGACGTCCCCTTGCTGTGCTGTGACCTGGGCCTGGAATGTTTGTGCCTCTGCCACTCGCAGGTGAAGAGCCTGCCACCTCTCTGTCTGACATACTGTTTGTTCTAAAATGTACAGAATTGTTTGATGAAGATATCTGTATATGATAAATACACACCCTGTATTTGACTCCAAATGAACCCAGTAACAAGCTTGGTAACCCTTGGATATAAATTGCGCTCCACAAATGAGTAGGAAAAATTGACTTGTATGTGCCGTTTAAAAACTCTGTGTATTTTACTGAATATAAAAGCACAAACAGGCTTAATTAACCTTCGGATATGAATTATGCTACAACATTTCTTCTGTGGCGGGGAAAAACAAAGTTTCTTTTACTGAGTACAACTGCAGAACAATGCTTAATTAACCCCTGGATGTAAATTGCGCAAAAGAATTGAGCAGCCACAAACTACTAGCTTTGTAGCGTGTTATAATTGGGTGTTTTCTACGTTACACAACAAGAGGAAAAAATTGTAATTAACCTTCGCTTGTGATTTCTGCTACAGGAAATTTTTTATTTTTGTCGGTTTATAAGACGGTTTATTTTTGTCACCACAGCAGAAAAACAACGCTTAATTAACCCCTGGATGTAAATTGCACAAAAGAATTGAGCAGCCACAAACTACTTGCTTTGTAGCGTGTTACAATTGCGTGTTTTCTACGTTACACAACAAGAGAAAAAATTGTAATTAACCTTCGCTTGTGAATTATGCTACAGGAAAATTGTAATTTTTGGGGGTGAAAAAGACAGTTTCTTGGAGTCACCACAGCAGCAGAGCAACGCTTAATTAACCCCTGGATGTAAATTGCGCAAAAGAACTGAGCAGCCAAAAATGAAGTGGTATTTGTATTGTAAAAACGCTGTTTCTTTAAATGAATACAACAGGAACTGGCTTAGATCCCCCTTGGATATTCAATGTGCTGTGAGCAGATATCATTAAAATGTATATGCAGCTGCACTGGACGCACACTGGACTTCAGATCCAATACCCCAAAAAATCAGAAATGGAACATTAAGAGAAGCAGTCTCTGAGACAAGCTGAGACACCCCCCAAAAAATCGCTGTATAAAAATCAGTTCTTCAGTGAGAGCTATCACAATCAGCCGCAGCAGCACCTTCCCTGATCAGTACAGTGAGAGCGGTATGAGCTCCCAGCGTTGCGCCCGAACTTATATAGTGCGGTGACGTCACAGAATCCCGCCGGTCTCTGATTGGCTTCATCTCTGCACATGTCATGCAGGCTATGCCCTTCTTCCTCCCAGAGTGCTTTGCCCCATGTAACGCCATGTGCTCGCAGCCATTTTATCAATCAAAAGCACACTTCGTTCACGCCGAAGTACCCAAACTTCGACTTCGTTCATAACCGAAGTTTTCCTGAATTCTAAACGAATTCCACTTTGTTAGAATCAATTCACCCATCTCTAATTATAACATTAATGTTATGCATACATGCCAACTCTCCCGTTTTTGGCGGGGGGTCCCGCTATTTGGGGGTCCCCCCCCGCCCTCCCGGGGGAGTTGGTATTCCTCCCGCCGCCAGCAGGCGGTGGGGGGTCCTTTATATGACCGCGCCACCGGAGTAGCGCTGGTGCGCTACCCTGGCGCCGCCGGTCCGTTCGCTTCACCCGCCCGGAACCTCGCTGAGCAGGGAGGAGGCAGAAGGGATCGCTCCCTCCTGCCTCCTCCCCCTGTATGTCCGGCGCCGCTGTGCGCGTACATACAGGTCAGCGTCACAGGGGGAAGTGACGCGCAGCTGCACTCACTTCCCCTGTGACACTGCTGAGGAGATGTCGAGGAGCGGGCCGCTCTGCAGGAGCCTGGTCAGGTAAATGGATTTTATTATTTTATTTTTATTAGTTTTAGGGGGGCAATGTCTGGCTACAATGGGGGGTCTACCTGGCTACAATGGGGTCACTCCCGGGCAACAAAGGGGGCACTACCTGGCTACTAAAGGGGGTACTACCTGGCTACAATGGGCGCCCCACCTGGCAACAGAGGGGGCACTACCTGGCTTACATGGGGGGTCTACCTGGCAACAGGGGGCACTACCTGGCTAACAATGGGGGTCTACCTGGCAACAGAGGGGGCACTACCTGGCAACAGAGGGGGCACTACCTGGCTACAATGGGGGCACTACCTGGCTACAATGGGGGCACTACCTGGCAACAATGGAGGCACTACCTGGATACTAATGGGGGCACTACCTGGCTACAATGGGGTCACTACCTGGCAACAATGGGGGACTACCCGGCTACATGGGGGGGTTACCTGGCAACAGAGGGAGCATACCTGGGAACAGAGGGGGCACGACCTGGCTAACAATGGGGGCACTACCTGCCTACAAAAAGGGGGCACTACCTGGCTACTAAAAGGGGGTTTCTACCTGGCTACAATGGGGCCTACCTGGCTACAATGGGGGTCTACCTGGCAACAGAGGGGGCATACCTGGCTAACAATGGGGGCACTACCTGGCTAACAATGGGGGCACTACCCGGCAACAATGGAGCATACCCGGCTAAAGTTGGGGGCACTACCCGGCTAACAATGGGGGCACTACCTGGCTAACATGGGGGTATTACCTGGCTACAGAGGGGGCTCTACCTGGCAAAAATTGGGGCACTACCAGGCAACAGAGGGGGCACAACCTGGAAAGCAAAGGTGGCATCTACCAGGCCAACAGAGGGGGCACACACTTTGGCAAACAATGGGGGCCTCTACCTGGCAACAATGGGGGCACTACCTGGCAAAACAATGGGGGGCACTACCTGGCATACAATGGGGCAATCTACCTGGCTAACAAAGGGGGGCATCTACCTGGCTACAAATTTGGCTCTACCTGGCTAACAAAGGGGGGCATCTACCTGGCTACAAATTTGGCTCTACCTGGCTACAGAGGGGGCATCTATTTGGCTACAAGGGGGCATCTACCCGCCTGTAAGGGGCACTACCTGGTTATGGGGGCTACAAACCTGGCTATAAGGGCATCTACTGGCTTTCTTCCAAAGCGTTATGCAGTTAGGTGGAGTGGGTTTGGCTTTTTGAAGGGGCGTGGCATACCGTGAAGATGGGCGTGTCCATGCAAATCTTTGCCGCGGCACGCATAGCGGCGCCGCCCACTAGTATCTCCTGCTTTTTCATTTTCAAAAATTGGCAACTATGATGTTATGGGTGGCAATTTCCTTTGAATAATCTTTAACAATCTTAAAAATTTGTTTGGTTGCTTGTACTAGCTAACAAA
>JAODAL010069527.1:0-16309 GCA_025379985.1 Phyllomedusa bahiana | reverse complement strand
GGTAAAAGGGATCCTAAACTGAAATTTTTAGTAAAGGGAGGAAATTATTGTGTGAATTTAGTTCCAAAGGTTTTTCAAATTTCGGGTTAAAGGAAAGTAAATGAAATAATCGTCTGCCCCCGGAAAAGGACAACGCTTCCCGAGGAATCCCAAGAATCCACGTCTGAAAGGCGGCTGATATCAAACAAGGGATTTAGTTAATTAGTGACGCTCAATAAATCATTAGCGCAAGGATCAATAGCAGGAAACAAAGTTCCACATTCCCCCCCCCCCCTCCTCCACATCCCCGGCTGAACGTCATGGACCATGTGTCTCTGTAATCATATAAACTTTATCAAAACTCCTTAGGACAAGCCCTCATCGGTTTAGAGGACACTATAGGGCAGGGGTCTGCAAACTGCAGCCCCCAGCTGTTGGAAATTCAACTCCATCATCATTGATATAATCTATACCAGGGGGCAGATGGGAGTTGTGTTTCCTAAACTGGAGAGACGCATTTGCGACCATGTATGGGGAATATTTCTGTCTCTGCTGTTGTCACCTTGTCTTCATCTCATTGATAACAATAAGGTGGTAATAAAGGTTTATGACAAATAGAAAACTTGTCCTGTTGCAGGAAGACACGTGGAATAGACATGAAAATCTCCATAAACCTGTCTGTACAAAAGAAACAGCTGTAGGCGATCTATCCCAACACTGCTATATACATGAGACATCAGCTCAGCTGCGGGAAAGAGAAAATCTACTGCCAGAAGCCCCATGTCCCCTCCAGACCCCGCTGTCCCCTCCCTCCAGACCCCTTTGGGTCTTCTCCCTCCAGACCCCTCTGTCCCCCCCCTCCAGACACCTCTGTCCCCTCCAGACCCCCCCTGCCCCTCCCCCCTCCAGCCCCGCTGTCACCCTCCCTCCAACTCCTCGCCCTTTTCTCCAGATCCTCTGCCTCCTCCCCCGCCCTCCAGACTCCTCGTTTCCCCCTCCCCCCCCAGACTTCTCTGTCCCCTCCCTCCAGACCCTTCCCCCTCCCCCAGCCCCTCTTTTTTTTCCTCCAGACCCCTCGGGTCCCCCCTCCCCAGACTCCCTGTCCCCCTTTCCCCCCCTCCGGGCTCCTCTGCCCCTCCTCCTCACCCAACTCCTCTGTCCCCCTCCCCCTCTTACCCCTCTGTCCTCTCCTCCCTCCAGACTCCTGTCCTCCTCCTCCCTCGGCCCTCGTCCTCCTCCTCCCTCCAATCCCCCGTCCCCCTCCCCCCTCCGGGGACTCCTCGCCTCCCCTCTGCCCCCTCCCTCCTGACTCCTCTGTCCTTCTCCAGACTCCTCTGTCCTCCCCCTCCCCCCTAAAGACCCCTCTGTCTCCTCCCCCCAACCCCCTGTGCTCCCCCCTCCGACTCTCTGTCCCTCCTCCAGCTCCCGCCCTTTCTAATCCTTCTGCCTCCTCCTCTCCCCCCAACCCTCTTTTTTCCTCCAGACCCTCTGCCCCCCCCCTCCAGCTCCTCTGTCCCCTCCCCCTATCCTTGTCCCCCCCCTAACTTCTCTGTCCCCTCCCTCCAGCCCCCGCCCCACTCCTTTTTTCCCCTCCAGACTCCTCTGTCCTTCTCCCTCCAGACTCCTCTGTCCTCCCCCCCTCCAGACCCTCTGCCTCCCCTCCCCCCGATCCTCTGTCCCTCCTCCTCCCTCCAAAACCCCCTTTCCCTCCCCCTCCTCCAGCCCTCTGTTCCTCCTCCCCCAGAATCCTTTTCCCTCCTCCTCCCTCCAGCCCCTGCCCCTCCTCCCCCCAAACCCCCTCTTCCTCCTTCCTCCAAAACTTTTCCTCCTCCTCCCTCCAGACCCCTCTGTTTCTCCGCCTCCCTCCAGAACCCTCTTTCCTCCTCCTCCCCCAAAAGGCCCTCTTTTCCTCCCCCCCCTCCAGACCCTCGTCTCCCCCCATCCCCAGCTCCTTGCCTCTCCTCCCCCCAAAGTCCTCTGCCCTCCTTCCCTCCGTCCCTTTTCCCTCCTCCTCCCTCCAAACTGTCCCCCCTTAAAATCCTCCCCCCCCTCCAGACCCTTTTGGCCCCCTCCCCAAACCTCGTCCCCCTTTCCCAGGACCTCCTTTGTCTCCCCTTTCCCCCGACCCCCCCGCCCCCCTCCAGATCCCGTTTCCTTTCCCTCCGATCTCTGTCCTCCCCCCCCCAACCCCTTTTACCCCCCCCCCAGCTCCTTGTCCTCCCCCTCCTCCAAAATCCTCCGTCCTTTTCCCCCCGGGGAAACTCCTCTGCCCTCCTCCTCCCCCGACCCCTCTGTCCCTCCCCCCGACTCCTCTCCCTCCCCCTCCCTCCAAAATCCTGTCCTCCTCCCTCCGACCCCCTTTTTCCCCAGACCCCCTCTGCCCCCTCCCCTCCGACTTTCTGTCCTCCTCCCCCCAAACCCCTCTGTTTTCCTCCAGCTCCTCTGCCTCCCCCCTTCAGGCCTCTGTCCTCCCCAAACTCCTCTGTCCCCTCCTCCCCCAGCCCCTCGTCCCTCCCCCCTCCAATCCTCGCCTCCCTCTCCCCGTTCCCGTCCTCCTCCCCCCCAGTTCCCGCCCCTCCCCCCAGATCCCTGCCCTTTTCCCCCTCCCCCCAACTCCTCTGTCCTCCTCCTCCCTCCAGACCCCTTGCCTCCCCTCCCTCCAGACCCCTGCCCCCCCTCCCTCCAGACTCCTCCCCCTCCCCTCCAGGCTCCTCTGCCCTCCCCTCCCCCCTGCTCCTCTGTCCCCCTCCCTCCAACTTTTTTCCCTTCCCCCCTCCAATCCTGTCCCCCCCCCCTCCAGATCCTCTGTCCTCCCCCTTCCTCCGACTCCTCTGCCTCCTCCCCCCTCCAGACTCCTCTGTCCCCCTCCTCCCTCCGCCCCCTTCTGCCCCCCCTCCCCCCTTTCCCTCCGACTCCTTGTCCTCCTCCCCAGGCTCCTCTGTCCTCCTCCTCCAGGCTCCTCTGTCTCCCCTCCAGGTCCTCTGTTCCCCCTCCGGCTCCTCTGTCCCCCTCCCCCCCAGGTCTCGTCCTCCTCCCTCCGGGATCCTCTGTTCCTCCTCCCCCCGGGGGCCCCCGTTTCCCCTTCCAAAATTCTGTCCCCTTTTCCCCAAACCCCTTGTCCCCCCCTTCCAGATCCCTTTTCCCTCCTCCTCCCTCCAGACTCCCGTTCCCCCCCTCGCCCTCCTCCTCCCTCCCAGACTCCCTTTCCCTCCCCCCCTCCCCCTGTCCTCCTCCTCCTCCAGGCTCCTCTGCCCCCCTTCCTCCTCCTCCAGGCTCCTCTGTCCCCTTCCTCCCTCCGGCTCCTCTGTCCCTCTCCCCTGCCTCTGTCCCCTCCCCCTCCAGACTCCTCTGTCCTCCTCCCCCTCCAGGCTCCTTGTCCTCTCCTTCCGGCTCCTCTGTCCCCCTCTCCCTCCAGGTCCCTTCCCCCTCCCCCCTCCGCTCCTCCCCCTTTCCCCCCCCAAAACCCTCGTTCCTCCTTCCTCCCCAGACCCCTCTGTCCCCCTTCCCTCCCCCCAGTCCTCTGTCCGCCTCCTCCTCCAGATCCTCGCCCGCCTCCCCCCCCAGACTCCTCTGCCCTCCTCCTCCCTCCAGACTCCTCTGCCCTCCTCCCCCCCGACTCCTCTTTCCTGCCCCCCCTCCAGACCCTCTGTCCCCCTCCCCCTCCAGACTATTGTCCCCCTCCTCCCTCCAACTCTCGTCCTCCTCCTCCCTCCAGCTCATGTGTGCTCCCCCCTCCCCCCAATCATTTTCCCTCCTCCTCCCCCCAGAGCACTGTCCTCCCCTCCCTCCAAAGTTTCTGTCCTCCTCCTCCCTCCAGAGTCCTCTGTCCTCCTCCCCCTCCAGACTCCTCCCTGTCCCCCCCCTCCAAAACCCCCTCTGTCCTCCCCCCCCCCCGGGGTCCCTCTGTCTCCTCCCTCCAGACTCCCCCCTCCCCCCCTCCAGCTCCTCTGCCCTCCCCCTCCTCCCTCCCCCTCCCTGTCCGCCCCCTCCCCCAGACTCCTCGTCCCTCCCTCCTCCCCCTCTTTTCCCCCCCTCCAAAATCCTCTGCCCGCCTCCCTCCCCAGACTCCCTGCCCCGCCTCCCCTCCCCCCCGCCCCCCCTTGTCCTCCCCCCCTCCTCCCCCCCTCTTCCTCCTCCCCTCCTCCAGACCCCCCTGTCCTCCTCCCCCTCCAGACTCCCTGCCCTCCTCCTCCCTCCAGACTCCTCTTATCTCCTCCTCCCCCAAAACCTTGTTCCCCTCCTCCATTCCTCCCCTTGTCCTCCTCCTCCCCCAACCCCCTTGTCCTCCTCCTCCCTCCAACTCTCTTTCCTCTCCTCCCCCGGGGCTCCTCTGTCCCCCCTCCTCCCTCCAACTCCTCGTTCCTCCTCCTTCCAGACTCCTTGTCTCTCCTCCTCCGTCTCTGTCTGCCTCCCTCCAGACTCCTCGTCTGCCTCCCCCTCCAGACCCTCTGTTGCCTCCTCCCCCCCGGACTCCTCTGCTCTTCTCCTCCTCCCCCCGGGACTCCTCTGTCCTCCCCCCCCTCCAGATCCTCTGTCCCCCTCCTCCTTCCGACTCCTCTGTCCTGCTCCTCCCTCCAGACTCCTCGTCCTCCTCCTCGCTCCAAAATCTTTGTCCCCCTCCCCCCTCCAGACTCATCTGTCCCCCCTCCCTCCAGACCCTCTGTCCTCCTCCCTCCAGCGTCCTCGTTCCCCTCCAGGCTCCTCGTTCCTCCCTCCAACTCCTCTGTCTCCTTCCAGTCCCTCTGTTCCTCCCTCCAGACTCCTCTGTCCTCCTCCTCCTCCCTCCAGACTCCTGTCCTTCTCCCTCCAGACCCCTCTGTCCTCCTCCCTCCAGACTCCTCTGTCCCCCTCCCTCCAGACTCCTCTGTCCCCTCCCTCCAGACTCCTCTGTCCTCCTCCCTCCAGACCCCTCTGTTCTCCTCCCTCCAGACTCCTCTGTCCGCCTCCCCTCCTCCAGACTCCTCTGTCCGCCTCCCCTCCTCCAGACCCCTCTGTCCTCCTCCCCACCTCCAGACCCCTCTGTCCCCCTTTCCCCCTCCAGACCCTCTGTCCCCCCCCTCCAGCTCCTCTGTCCTCCCCTCCCACCAACCCCCTCTGTCCTCCCCCTCCCTCCAGACCCCTCTGTCCCCCCTCCTCCCTCCAGACCCCTCTGTCCTCCCCCATCCAGACCCCTCTGTCCTCCTCCTCCCTCCAGGCTCCTCTGTCCTCCTCCTCCCTCCAGGCCCCCTCGTCCTCTCCTCCCTCCAGGCTCCTCTTTTTCCCTCCTCTAGACTCCTCTGCCCCTCCCCTCCCCCCAGACCCTCTGTCCTCCTCCTCCCCCCCATTCCCCTCTGCCTCCTCCTCCCTCCAGCCCTCGTCCTCCCCCTCCCCCCAAAATCCTTCCTCCTCCTCCCTCCATACTCCTCGTCCTCCTCCCTCCAGACCCCCCTCTGTCCCCTTCCCCCCCAAATCCTCTGTCCCCCCCCTCCGGTTCCTCTGTCTCCTCCTCCTCCTCTGTCTCCTCCCCCAGCCCCCTCTGCCCCCCCCTCCAACCCCCCTGCCTCCCCCTCCTCCACCCCCCTTGTCCCCCTCCCTCCGGGCTCCTTTTCCCTCCTCCCCCAGGTCCTTGTCTCCTCCCCCCGGGTCCTCTGTCCCCTCCCCAGCCCTCTTCCCTCCTCCCCCTCCAGACCCCTCTGTCCTCCTCCCCCCCGGGCCCCCCTTCCCTGTTCCTCCTCCTCCCTCCAACCCCCTCTCTCCCCCTCCCCCCAAACCCCGCCCCCTTCCCTTTTCCCAGGCCCCCCCTCCTCCTCCTCCCAGGCCTCGTCTCCTCCTCCAGGCCTCTGTCCCTCCTCCTCCCTCCAGACCCCTCCTGTCCCCCCCCTCCAGGTTTTCCTTGTCCCTCCTCCAGGGCCCTCTGTCTCCCCCCCAGGCTCCTCTGTCCCCTCCTCCAGGCTCCTCCGTCCCCTCCTCCCCCCAGACCCCTCTGTCCTCCTCCTCCGACCCCTTGTCCTCCCCCCAAAACCCCTCTGTCCTCCCCTCCTCTAACCCCTCGTTCCTCCCCAGGCCCTTTGTCCTTCTCCAGACCCCTCTTTTTTTCCCCCAGACCCCCCTGTTTTCTCCTCTAGGGGTGGCTTATTTCCTCAAAAAAATAGAATAAAACAACTAAAGTCCGCCTCCCCCCCCTGCCGGGTGCGGCTTTCTATAACTATTTATCTATGTAAATGTTATGGGGGGTTTAATGGGAAATAATTAAGTTGTGCGGAAAACAAAGGTCTCAGAGTCCCTGGGATAAAGGGGCAGAGGCCCGGGACAAAAGTCCCCCGAGGGTTTTCCTGTTCCACGAGTTTGCCCCTTTGTGCCCACAGGGGCCCAGGACAGCCCAAAATGGGAAACATTTTTGTATCATTTAACCCCCTTATTTCTGGGGTCCATCATTTCAGGGACTTCAATAAATGGGGATAATGTCCACAACCCAGGACCAGACCCCACAGGGTGTAAAACCCTGAAATAGCCCGGGCCAGGGGCGCATTTATAGGGGGTCCAGTGGTAGTGGTCACTAGGGCCCCGGGCCTTTGGGCAGGGGTGCCAAAGGGGATACGGGCAGTGGTCCCGTTAGGGGCCCTAATATGTTTTAAAATATAGTTTTAGAATGGGTGGGTCTCCATTTGATTTGGCTGCATGGGGCCCCGAAACGGTTTAACGATTTACTGATGGGCCCCCCGGAGCCCCCAGGAGGACAAAAACCCCCCCCCTGCATGAGGCAATACAAAATTATGCCCGGCTCAGGTTGGTGGGGGCATTTTAGGGTTTTGCACTGGGGCCCGGAGCCTTTTTGGCCGCCTTTGATAGTGGGAAAAAGTTTTGGGAAATTGGTTCCAATTCCTCAAAAAAAAATCTGGGCCGAGGGCAATGCAAACCCCGCACCTACCCAAACGCCATTTTATCCAAATGACGTATTTTTATTGGCCGAGAAAACCCCTTTTTTTTTAAAGCCTACCCGACAGCTGCGCAAAAAACCAGCTGGGTTTTTTGGGTTTGGGGGCCGGCCCCGTCCATTACTTAGGGAATCCGGCAGAAGAAGAACATGTTCTTTTTCCCTACAGAGGGAGGGCGGGTTAGAAAATGCTCATCCCCCAGTCTAGTGGATTGTACCAGGTGTGGGGAGTGGGGACACCCAATCTCCAGTAAGGCAGTCCGCATGCCCCGGATAATATGGACACAGTCCCAAAAAAAAAAAAAAGGGGGGGTTTGTTTGTTCCCTATCTGTTGCAAATGAGGCCAATCTAAGAGCCTGTGGGTGGCTCAAAACGCGTCAGCTGCGTGTAACCTACTCAGCGCTATGTTTTATATTATTAATGGGATGAAATAAAGTTTACAGGATTCTTTATTACACTCCGAGCGCTGGACGACCTTCTGACGGTAACTGTGGACGCGTCCTTAGCCCTCGCTGCAGCCCGAGGATGCTGGATGGGGACGGAGATGCTGGGGCGACGCGGCGGGATCTCGTCGTCTCTTGCAGAGGCAGCACTGTCTGCCCAGACCTCAACTTACTGCAGGATATTGACCCTGACTCAAGGGGAGAGCGGACATTAAAGGTGGGGAATGTGAGACTCTGCACCACAGCTATATCTGTATAATTTGTTCTGTTAGGCTATGTTCACATGGCGTAATTGCGGCGCGTACAGTACATCGTGTGTTTCGGGAGCTTGCGCTGATCGGTGCGTACTCCCAAAGCACGGGGGGCTGGCGGCCCCATAGACAGTCATTGCTCACGGCGCGTAATCGCCGCAAATAATTGACGCCAGGCATATGATACGATGGTATTGTTCGCCCGGCGAGAGGAGGCGTAATCCATAGTTCTCTATTAGAGCTATGGATTACCATAATTGCGGAGCACATCTCGCCGCGTATTAAGCGCAAATACGCGGCAAAATGCACGCCGAAATGCACGCCGTGTGAACATACTCTTAAAGAGGAATGAGTTGAAATTGGTCTTTTATTGACCTTCCTCTCCCCTTTTTAATTTGTAGTGACCTTTGCATTTGGACCCCACGACTCTTCCCAGGAAGGGGCAAGTTACCGCCCTCACACATAGGGAATGCATGGTCTGTGAGACCCAAGGGATCAATAAGGATCACCATTGGAGGAGGAATTCCTTATGCATACCTCCCAAGTGTCCCTATTTTTAACCCTTGTCCCCTTTTAGCTCTATAAATTTCCCTTTTTTCATTTGGGATAAAAAGATTTGTGTCAATAAAGGACTTTTTTTTTCTTTCTTTTTTTTTGTAAAAATAATTTTTTTTAAAATTTTTTACAATAACAAAAAACCTATAATAACTGTTCCATTAGATGAGATACCACTTGATACACAAAGAAATAATATAAGGCATCATTACAAACATATAAGAAAAGTACTAAGCAATGAAAGTACAAAATAGCACTAATGACATACTTTGGTATCATAAAAAATAAGGATGAAGCAAAAGAAGTCTCCATTTCACTAAAAAAGAAAAAAAAAAAAATAATAAAAAAGTAACCCCCCCCAAAAAAAACAACCCCCCCCCCCAAAAAAAACACACCCCCCCCAAAAACAAAAAAAACCCCCAAAACAACAGAGAACAGTGTTCCCCATACGCAGTTATGTATAAGAGACATAATCACATCACCTATGTAAATCAAGTAAGGTCTGGATTTAAAAAGTTGAAAACAGATACTTTGCTGATACAATGCTGCGGGATCGTCACACGGCCCTCGTCCCCTAAAGCCCTGAGGGAGAGAATATAAACTGACTTTCTTGCTTTTTAAAAAATATCCGATTGCTTCCCCGCTGTATTTTACATAACAACGTACTTAGTATTTTAAAACATTGGATTTCATTGTGACCTGAAAATGTGCCCTTTTTGGTTATCTAAAAAGTTGGCATGTATGTGTTTAGGCGTGGTTAGAGGCTGTTCTTCGTTTTGATGTCATCTGTTTTGGGTGTAGTTAGAGGCGTGACCTGATGTTTCCCTCTTTGCAATCCCTTTAGGTTGTGAGGTATGCTTATGATTTGTTATGTACACAGATAGCAGGGGCGTAGCTATAGGGGTACAAAAGGTAACAGGCCCTGCAGTTGAGGGGGCCCAAAAGCCCTTCTGCCACATAAGGAGATACCGGCATTGTAAGTGGCACATGGCAGCAGGGGCCCAGTTCATTTTTTTGCACTAGGGCCCCGGTGCTTGAAGTGACGCCTCTGTATTTATGTAATTATAATGTGTAGACGGGTCAGGTAATGATAGTACCTGTTTGGGGGGCTCCATCCTACTAATTTTACCCTATGATACTATTGGGCCTTTTCCTATTCTTTGCCCGCGGTACTTTTTGGATGTGGCTATTATTGTGAACATTTGAGGATTTTCTGTGTACCTCCTATTCCCCCGTTATTTGTCCCCCTGGGGAGATCTTATGATATTTGGGGGAGACTGAAACATGTTTTGGGACGCAGTTGACCATCTTGGGAGGATACATTAAATTTAAATTTTTTTGTTTTGGGGGATAAAAAACCCCCTTTTTTGGTTAGGGGGAGGTTCCCCACAGGGGCGCTCTTATCGGGGGCCACCCTTCATTTTTATAGGGTAGGGACAGTAATTTCTTGGTTATTCTGTGGTTACAGTATTTTTATAAGTTTTTTCCCATTTTGGTTTTATGCTTATAATTCGGGTTTTAGCTGTTGGGGATTAAAATATTTATATATTTTTTAGCAGTACCTTTTAAAAGGGGTTAAGTTTTGGGTATGCTCACCCCGCTTTTTTTGGACCCGAAAAAATACACCCAAAAAAAACACGGGCGTCGATCGGTTCCCCAAAAAACCAAATTGAACTTCCGTGTTTGGGGCTGTAGGCGGAATCATCCCCAAAGCCACCCACCCTATAGGGGGTTGGGGGTGGGCCAAATCATTGTTGGGGCCGGGGCCAGCCAATCACGGGACCCCCGTGGGTCACATGATGTGGGCCAAATTCCCTTGGCTTTGTTGGGCCCCCAACCTTTGGATTGATGCGGCCAATCCTGACCCCCTGTGGTCAAGGGTTTGCTGCCCCAATTTTGACCTCTGTGGTAAACATGTTTGCTCCCGGCCAATCCTGACCTCTGTGGTAACATGATGCTGCGGCCAATTTTGACCTCGTGGTACATGTTTTCTGCAGCCAATCCCAGACCCCTCATCCCCGGGTCACAGATCCTGCACCCAATTTAAGACCTCTGTGGTCACATGTTGCTGCCCCCAAAATTAACTGCCCTCTTTTGGTCCCCTGGGGGCCCCGCCAATCCTGACCTTTTTGGGTCACTTGTTGCTCCCACCAAATAAATGACCTCGTGGTCACATAAAATGGGGCCCCCCGGCCCCCAATAATTGCCCCCAACCCTGCCCCTTCTAGGGATGCTCCCGGCCAATCATGACCCCCGGGGGCCGGCTCAAAAAACTGATTGGCTTGGCCAGCCAATCCTGACCTTTTGTGGTCCATGATGTTTGCGGGCCAACTCCCTGCCCTTTGGGGGTACATGATTGCCCCAAAACCCCCTGACCTCTGGGGGTCACTTTGATGCTGCAGCCAACCCCCTGCCCCCGGGTCACATGTTTGCTGAGCAACCCCTGACCTTGTGGTCACATGTGCGGCCAACCCACTAAAATCTGTGGTAAACCCCCTTGATGTGCAGCCAACCCCAATTGGGACCTTGTTGGGCCCCCCTATTTTGGAAGGCTGCCCCCCAATAAATGACCTCTGGGGGTAATTTAAAGGCTGGGGGCCAATCACTGCCTCTGTGGTCCCATAAATGCTGCGGCCAATAAATAAATTATGGTAAAATTGAGGCTGAGCCAATCCCCTCCCTCTGTGGTAACATGTTTGCTGAAATTCCAATCCTTAACCCCCCCTGTGGGCCCCGGGGATGCTGGGGGAAAAACCTTTTTTCACAACTCTGAGGGCCCTAAGGAGGGGAAGGGGGGCCCCAATACGGGACCTTTTGGGCCCGGTTGGTATTTGGGGAAGAGGGAAGTAGGGGGCCTATTTTTAAAACATGGAGCCCCTTTACCCCCGGTTCCATTTTTAAATCCGGAACCCTTAATGGGGTTTCCCCCAAACCCAGCCTTGAGGGTTGGGGGGGGGCAACAAGGGAACGGGTTTTGGGGAAAAGGGGTTATTTTTTAAAAATTTATTTTTTTAATTATATCGGTATTTTTAAAATTTATTTTGGGGGCCGTTTTAAAATTTAATTTTTATTTATACCCCCCTTTTTGGGGTTTTATTATTATTTTTTTGGGTTTTTTTTTTTTTTTTTTATTTTTTCCCTTTTTTTTTATTGCATTTTCTTTTTTTGTCTTGGGTTGAGGGGCCCATTCATTTTGCGGTGGGGCCCTTAAATTCTAGTTCCCCTTCCTAAATTGACGTACATCTCCAACTTTTTCCTTTTTACCCCACCCTTCCTTTCCCCCTCCCCAATCCCTGTATATATGAAATTGGGGCCCCCGCCATTTTAAAAGGCCCAGCATGGTTTTTGAATGACTTTGACCCCCGAGACCCCTTAATTCAGTTTAAAACCAGATTAAGCCCCTAAAACCCGTCTCCAGTGCAAAACGCAGACTCTTCTCGGTGTAAATACAGAGAAAAAAAATCTCTTTTTAATCGGGACGGCCCGGCTCCCCCAAACCAGTGCAACGATCCCAAAACCGGGGCGATGGGAAACCCCGAACCCCAAGCCCCCCCCCCCTTCCACTGTAAAATGGTCTTTTGCAGGGCCAAAAACAATTGGGGGGGGAAAAGAAGGTGTAAACCCTGAGCCGGGTGTTTTGGTAGGGGTGCAGAAAAGGTTATGGGTTTGGTGCTTTGCAAAAAGGAAGGGGGGGGCACCCCGGGGCCCCATTATTTTGTGCAAATGGCCAGGGTTAGTAGAAAAAGTCTTTGGAGGGAACGGGCCCAATACATTGGAAAAAAGGTCTTTTTCTCATAGGTTGTCCACGGGAACCCAATGTCCTATTTGGGTTTTTTCTGAAGTTTCAGGGGGGGTCCCCGGGCCCTTTCTGCACCCGGGGGCTCCTATGAGGTGTTTTTTGGGCCAGAGACGGCGGGGAAAAGCACCGGGTTGGTTTTCGCTGCCCGACCACAGTTAATGTCAATTAGGCCCTCTAAAGCCAGCGGATTTTGATTTTGAGCCATACCTCACCTGACGGGATTAAAATAATGTTTAAAGCTTGGGTGGGGCCCTCATCTGAATAGCTGCTCGTTTTGGGCTCATTTTACAAAAGGATGTAAGGGAGCTGGAGAAAGTGCAAAAAGAGAACCAAACAAATGGGGGACTCCAGGGGGTGAGAAAGGGGCCGGGAAAACATTTTAAAATATGGGGAAAGGTTAAAAGGATGTAAGGACTGGAGAAAGTCAAAGACTGCAACCAAACTAATGAGGGAATGGAGACTTTAGGGAGCGTGCAAAGACGGCAACCAAACAATCGAGCCCAGGAGGTGGATATGAGGGTCCTGGAAAAAATCTTAGTTGGGGGAAAATTTTAAAAGAATTAAACTTTTTTTGGTCTTACAAAAGAGGGCTTCGGGGGACAGGTTTAATTATATTAAAGTCTCTAAAGGGCCCACTACGAAAGTCCGGAAAAAAGCTTCTAAAAGGAAAAAGGGGCGTCCCCCTCTGGAGAAAAAAAAGGTTTAATCAGGAGAAATCTTCATTAGAGAAACGTCTCTGGGAAATCACCCCCTGAGGGTGGTCACGCGGAACGGGTGAGGGTTTAGGAAAGGCTTAGAAAAACTTTTACAACTAAAAAATATTACTTATGGAGCGGTTTTCCCGGGGATCCAGTTCAGGCGATGCTGGGAAAGGAGGGGAAACCCTTTCCCTTTTGGGGCAGATTGGTTTTTTTGCCTTAGGGATCCAAAGTCGCTCATTGGGAGGGAAACAAAGCTTAAACGTTCCCCCCCCTTTTCATCCACATCTTCCCCTTTTTTGGTTAAACTTGATGGACACTTGCCCTTTTTTCAACTGTACAAAACTATAAGTAACTACAGTACATAAATATATGTAACAATGTAACTAATGTAACTACGGAAGGGAAGATCTCTCCTTAGGGGGAGCACCGAACGAAGGCTTGTAGAGTTTTTGTTTTGCCTTTTCGCCCTCTACTTAGCTCTGAAAATCACAAGGCATTATGGGAAAGGGGCATGAGAAGCCCACAGCGCCCTCTGTTGGTTGTAACAAATCCTCAATTTGCTTTTGACCCACCGAGTCTTGAGGAAAGCAAAAAGGATTTTTAGCCAAGCCAGTATCTTCCCTCTGCATCAACGCTGTTTCGGGATTTTTTTGTCCCTCTTCAGTGCAGAGTAGAAAAGATCTGGCTGGCTGTGTGGGAGGCATCGGTAGCTTAAAGGAAAGGGGAAGATTCTCTTAGGAGAGACCGAACAACGGTAACCCCAGGGTTTTAAATATTTACATGTTAACTATATGTAACTAAGTATTTTGTAAATTACACTATTTTCATAATATGTAACTATATGTAACTATGTAGGCTCTCCATTCTGTGAACCTCCTGCTACATAATCTATTTTCCGCACCCCGATTGCTGCTCATAGAGGGCCCTGGGTATTTATCTGCATTACTACCCCCTACGGTCGGCTCCCATTAAACTGGGGGTCTATTGCTGGCACCGAGATGAATAACAAATCAGACATTACATGATTTCCCAAGTCTGTTGCCCTGTGTTTGGCAGCAGAGACTTAGCCTCACATAGGTGGTTTACCCCATAGATTGGTCAGGGTAGTAAATTGAATTGTGCTGCCCTAGGCCGTCTTGCGCCCCTGGGTTTGGGGATTCAGGCTAAGGCTGCCCATACACTTTAATAGATGTCAGCCAAACGATGGGTTAGTGTTTATGTAGTTTTACAGTTTATGTAAATTTTCCTTTGGACTACGTCGGACTCACTGGACTATGTCGGACCTGTTGGACTACATTGGACCTGTTGGACTACTTTTTCGTGACCAGCGTTGGATCCATTTCTTTAATAAAATTGGAAGTTGTTGGAAGTTTTTATTAAATAAAGTGTTTTTTGTTTCGTTTTTCTGTGTTTTTTTAACCATTTTATTCCAGTGTTTTGTCGTGTCTGACAGACGCTCTCCATTATTATTGCTGGTGTTTAGTGTCAGCAGCATGTTTTCCTGTAACCTTCAAGTACCCCAGTATCCAAAGCACCTGGGACATGGGAAAAAGTGCAGTCACCTTTAAAAAAAGGATCATCTAATGTAATGGTCGCTTCTGGGGGATGGAAACTAACCTCCCCCCCGCCACTATTCTCCACTACTAAGCTCTGCAGTGCCCCACTCAGCCCCCCCCCCCCCCCCCGGCAGCAATTTTTGATGCCTCCGCCAGCTGCTGCCACCCACTAACTCCCCCTCTACGCCCAATCTAGGCAGTTTTGCAGTTTATTGTGTGCCCTCACCAAAAGTAGAAGAGCCCAAAAAAATCACCTTTTTCTGACCCGCCCCACCATCCAGAAATGGTGACTACAGACAATGCATGTTCTGGCCCACGGGGTTAGCTTGTTGGGAATGTAGGTAGGTAATTTTAGTTTAAGCAGAGCTTGGTTAGTCGGGGTCCCCCTTTTCATTGCATTGGGTCTTCACCCCTATTCCTAATTACAAGATGGCTAACCTGGTTCCTTCACTTTCTGGCGGCCACCCAGGTTTGCACAATGTTCAATCTGGCAGTGCTGGATTTTGATAACCTGGATGCAAATAAATTCCTGTAAACGTCCATTATTCTATTCTCCCAGTTTAGCAAACCCTAAAATGTGATGACTCTCTGGCGGACCTGGAGCAGGAGAACGGCCCGGCACATTTCTGTCTATTGTGCGATGCCTCAAACAAAAGCAGGATTGTAGCACAAAGGCGTCTTGTTTGGGTCCGTGAGCAAGGAGCACTTGAAAACCAGAATATTCCTTTGGGCTCACATCCCCCATGTTGCTGGTCAGGACCACTTTCAGAGAGAAGCTGGAAGAGTTGGGACTCCTGCCCCCAATGAGCAAGGCTCTCATCGGGCCCCCGTCTTTATGGGCAATGCTCCAAACAACAAAAAACCGCAAGCACCAACACCAACACTAAATTTCCCTGGAACACTCTAAGCTGCTCTGAAAGTATGAAACAAAGGTCTTTAGTGCACATTTTTGATCAATCTGTGTATACCCATCTACCACGTCAAGGTGACCTTTATCGGGCGGGTCCCTATTATAGATTTGCCTCTTCTAGGTGCCATACTTTCAGGGCAGCAAGGACCTCAGGGGGATCGAGGAGTGCACGGCCAAGAAAGCAGGCACCAGTCTCCATTTCATTTATGTTTGGGGTGCGCGCAAATTTTTGTCTTTTTTGCAACACTCGGTCCTGCAGTTTTTGGGGGGGGGGGGTTTTAATTCTTCTTGATTGAGTTATAGAATAATCAGCCAAACTGAAAACGAAAAGGTGGGGGGGCGGGGGGATCGGCCCCCCCGGGGCCCCCTGTGGGTCAGATTTTGGGACGCACAATCTCAGATCGTTTTAGTTGTTCAAGGTGGGAAATGAAAATACCAAACCCAACTATACCCGGGAGTCTTAAAACTCCGTGACTGTAAAAAAACACCCCCCCATTTATTGGCTTCAAACAGGGGACAAAAATAAAAATGTTTTTAAATACATTGCTTGCTGATTTTGGTTTCTTGCGATTTTGAACAGTTTTTATCTCCTGCTTGTGTAAAAGGGTTTACCTTTGGGGCTCGAAATATTAGGTGTAGAAAATTGTGTCAGAGCTTGGGCCCGGAGCATCCTTGGTGGGGGCAGTCTGGGCCCTGACCTGTAACAAAACCCGCTGACCTCAAAAACTTTAAAATCCCGGGGCCCCCCCCCTGTGGGGATGCCCATTAATACCGGATCTTTGGAGGGGCACACTTGGGCCCCTCCAGTTATCAGCTGATTGAAGGGTCCGCGGTGTGACCTCTCCATTACCAGAAACAGCGCCATACATTTTGTAGTGGCCGTGCCTGGTACTACAGCTCAGTCCTGCTACACAGTGCACGGATAATGAAGAAAAATCCCCAGGGAGGGCATGAGTGGGGTGGGGGTCAGACCCCCCTGATTTCATGTAATGGCAGACCCCCAGGGCAGCTCCATAAACCAATATTCTGCCGAAAACCCCGGAAAGCAAATGTGGGAGAACGAGTGAACGGTCTCCCGGGTTTTCCAGGAGCTTCCAGAAAGCTATGAGAGCATTCTGTAAAATAAAAGATTTTTATAGAAGATAGATAGATAGAAAATAGATAGATTAAAAGATAGAAGATAATAGATAAAAATAGATAG
>JAODAL010069526.1:0-16309 GCA_025379985.1 Phyllomedusa bahiana | reverse complement strand
CCCCTTTAATCTATTATTCCATCTATCTCCTTAATTTTATCTACATCTATCTATCATCATCTATCTCCACTATTATCTATCTATCTCCTATTATCCCCTATCTATCTCTATCTATCATCCTCTATCTATCTATTATCTATCTTTCTACTACTACGATCTATCCCCTATCCCCTATCTAAAAACGACCACATAAAAAACCAAATAATCCCGCCAAAATCATATGAATCCGATCATATTTTCCCTCATGTTAAATTAACCATTCTGCTGCCTCACTATTACCACTTTTCCCCGTTATAACCCCCCACCCCTTTGCCCCAAGTTACATGAAAAACGTTTGCCCTACATTTATAACCCACCTACTGCCCCCCTTTTTAACCCCACCCTACGCTGCTCCATGTTAACCGACCCAAAATGCTTTTCCCCATGTTATAAACCGCCATACTGCTCCATGTATACCACCCCTACTGCGCTCTATGTTTTAACGACCCTACGTTTCTCTATGTATACCGACCCTACTGCTGCTCTATTTTATCCCCCGACCCTATGCTGCTCTATTTTTAACCGACCCAACTCTGACTATGTTATCCCGACCCAACTGCTGCCTGTTTATACGACCCAACTGCTGTCTATGTTATACGACCCTAGTGCCTGTGTTTTTCCCCGACCCTAACCCCCCATGTTATACCGCCCCCTACTGCTGCCCCATGTTATACCGACCATTCTCTCCTTTTAAAAAAACTTCCTACTGCTCCCCCATTTTATACCGACCCTCTGCTCCCCATTTTGTGCCACCCTACTGCTGCCCCATTTTATACCGCTTATTTTCCCCTATGTTATCCCGACATTCTGCTCCCCTGTTATCCAAAACCCTACTGCTGCCCAAGTTATCCCCGCCCATTCTGCCCTGTTTAAAAGATCCACTCTGCCCCATTTAACCAACCCTACTGTGCCCCATTTTTTAACCGGACCAAATTTGCCCCCATTTTAAAAACCGACCCTACTGCTGCTCCATGTTATACCACCCTTTCTGCTCCCCCCATGTTAACCGCCCCTACTCTGTTTTCCAGTTTTACGACCTACTGCTGCCCCATGTTATACCGACCCTACTGCTGCCCCATGTTATACCGACCCTACTGCTGCCCATTTATCGCCCCAAATGTCCCCATGTTATACCGACCCACTGCTGCCCCATTTTATCCGCCCCTCTTTGCCCCCAAGTTAAAACCGACATTACTGCTGCCCCATGTTATACCGACCCTACTGCTGCCCCATGTTATACCGACCCTACTGCTGCCCCATGTTATACCGACCCTACTGCTGCCCCATGTTATACCGACCCTACTGCTGCCCCATGTTATACCGACCCTACTGCTGCCCCATGTTATACCGACCCTACTGCTACCCCATGTCATACCAGTAATACTGCTGCCCCATGTTATACCGACCATACTGCTACCCCATGTCATACCAGTAATACTGCTGCCCCATGTTATACCGACCCTACTGCTGCCCCATGTTATACCGACCCTACTGCTGCCCCATGTTATACCGACCCTACTGCTGCTCCATGTTATACCGACATTACTGCTGCCCCATGTTATACCGACCCTACTGCTGCCCCATGTCATACCGACCATACTGCTACCCCATGTCATACCAGTAATACTGCTGCCCCATGTTATACCGACCCTACTGCTGCCCCATGTAATACCGGAAATACTGCTGCCCCATGTTATACCGACCCTACTGCTGCCCCATGTCATATGACCCTGCCGTGTTTTACCAGCCATAGGGAAGGAGCTGCTGTTATACAGAATAATGTGAGCGGTGGGAAAACTTCAGGAGATCGCATCATGGCCCGGGAGCGAGCGGCCGACAAGTCTGGGCCCAGAGCGGAGCGGCCGCATTCCCTGCATACTACCTGCTATCAGCTAACGCTGGACTATCACTCTCATCATCAGCTAACGTGGACTATCACTCCCATCATTAGCTAACGCTGGACTAGCACTCCCATCATCACATTCCCTGCATACTACCCGTCATCAGCTAACACTGGACTAACTCCCATCATCAGCTAATGCGGGAATATCACTCCCATCATCATATTCCCTGCATACTACCCATCATCAGCTAACGCTGGACTATCACTCCCATCCTCAGCTAACGTGGACTATCTCTCCCATCATTAGCTAACGCTGGACTATCACTCCAATCATCACATTCCCTGCATACTACCCATCATCAGCTAACACTGGACTATCACTCCCATCATCATATTCCCTGCATACTACCCATCATCAGCTAATACTGGACTTTCACTCCCATCATCAGATAACGCCGGACTGTCAATCCCATCATCACATTCCCTGCATACTACCCATGATTAGCTAACGCTGGACTATCACTCCCATCATTAGCTAACGCTGGACTATCACTCCCATCATCACATTCCCTGCATACTACCCATCATCAGCTAACACTGGACATTCACTCCCATCATCACATTCCCTGCATACTACCCATCATCAGCTAACACTGGACATTCACTCCCATCATCACATTCCCTGCATTCTACCCGTCATTAGCTAACGCTGGAGTATTACTCCCATCATCAGCTAATGCTGGACAATCACTCCCATCATCACATTCCCTGCATACTACCCATCATCAGCTAACACTGGAATATCACGCCCATCATCACATTCCCTGCATACTACCATCACCCGCTAACACTGGACTATCAACCCATCACCCAATTTCCCTGCATACTACCCATCATCAGCTAATGCTGGACTATCACTCCCATCATCAGCTAACGTGGACTATCACTCCCATCATCACATTCCCTGCATACTACCCATCATCAGCTAACACTGGACATTCACTCCCATCATCACATTCCCTGCATACTACCCGTCATTAGCTAACGCTGGACTATCACTCCCATCATCAGCTAACGCTGGACTATCACTCCCATCATCACATTCCCTGCATACTACCCATCATCAGCTAACGCTGGACTATCACTCCCATCATCACATTCCCTGCATACTACCCATCATTAGCTAACGCTGGACTATCACTCCCATCATTAGCTAACGCTGGACTATCACTCCCATCATCACATTCCCTGCATACTACCCATCATTAGCTAACGCTGGACATTCACTCCCATCATCACATTCCCTGCATACTACCCATCATCACTAAACACTGGAAATATCACCCCCATCCAGCCAGCTATCTGCTAGGACTATTCACTCTCTGCCCATCATCATTATTCCCTGCTAGTACACCAATCATCACTAATGCTGGACTATCACTGATTAGTCACTCGACCATCATCAGCTAAACTCTGGACTAGTCACTACACCCATCATCAACTAACGCTGACTATCAATCCCATCATCACATTCCCTTGCATATAAACCCATCATCACTAACGATGGACTTATCCCCTCACCGGACCAAACAAGGAACAGCGCAGGTTGAGTAACGGACCAATACAGGACTAGACGGCAAGGGTGGAGAAAATGTGGCGACCAACAACAACACAGGTGGAGGTATACGTACAACAGGACAGGCACATGATGGAGGTACCGGACAACGAACCAGCAACAGTGGAGTTACGACAACAGGGAACAGTCCCAGTGGAGGTGTAACGGACATAACAGGACCTAAGCGAGCACGGTGGGAGGTAACGGACTACAGACACGTAGCAGGGGGATACGGACAACGGGACCAAACAGGGCAGTGGTGGGAGTTACGGACAAAACAGACACTGCAGTGAGGAGTACGACAACGGACAACGGCATGTGGAGGTGCGGTACAATAGGAACCACCAATCACGGACAGCGGTGGAGGTCGACAACAGACTAGACGCAGGTGGAGGTACGGGACAACAGGACAGCAAGCGCGAGGTGAGGTGGCGGACCAAACAGACACGGTCCAGGTAGGTGCGGATCAAAACAGGACATGCAACAGGTGTGAGGTACGACCAGACAAACAGCAGCAGTGAGTAACGACCAACGGGACAGCACAGGTGGAGGTACGGAACAACAGTACAGCGCGCAGTGAAACACCTACGAGGACAGCGCAGGGGAGTACGGACAACCAGGACCACGTGCAGGTGGAGTACACCAACGGGACAAAAACGGCAGCGTGGAGTACGAGGACAACATACAGCGGCAGGTTGAGGTACGGACAGACGGACACGCAGGTGGAGTTGCGGCCAGATAGCGACACGGCACGGTGAGGAGAGTACGGACAAACAGACAGCGCAGTGTAGGTACGACACAGGACAGCCAGGTGAGGTACGACAACGGACAAGCGCAGGTGGAGGTAAACGACAACAGGAACACGGCAGTGAGGTACGTACCAACAGGACAACGGCCAGTGGATGGGTGCGACAACGGACAGCGCAGGTGGAGTACGGAGACAAACAACTGGACACCGGCCAGGTGAGTACGGACAACGGACAGCGCAGTGTGAAGGTACGGACCAACAGGAATAGCGCAGGTGGAGGTACGACAACTGGGGACCAGTCTAGTTGAGGTTACGGACAAACGGACAAAAGATCGGCAGTGGAGGTAACGACAACAGACACGGCAGGGTGAGGTTTGCGGACAACAAAACAAGGACTAGCGCAGGGGAGGTACGGACAACAGACAGCGCAGTGTGGAGGAAGCGAACAGACGTGGACCAGCGCAGGTGAGGTACGGACAACAGGCCCAGCGCAGGTGGAGGTACGGAAACAGGCACGGCAGGTGGAGGTACGGACAACAGGACAGCGTAGGTGGAGGTACGGACAACAGGACACGGCAGGTGGAGGTGCGGACAACGGACACCCGCAGGGTGGAGGTACGGACAACGGACAACGGCAGGGGGAGGTAACAGGACAACAGGACAGGCGGGTGAGGTAGGACCAACAGGACAGCGCAGGTGGAGGTAGGGACAACAGGACAGCGCAGGTGGAGGTACGGACAACAGGACACGGCAGGTGGAGGTACGGACAACAGGACAGCGCAGGTGGAGGTACAAAACGGGACGCCGGGTGGAGGTAAAACGGGACAGCGGGGGGGAGGTCGGACAAAAACGGGGAACACGGCGGGGAGGTTTGGGGGACAACAGGACACGGCGGGGAGGTCGGACAACGGACAGCGGGTGAGGTAGGAAAGGGGACGGGAAAGTGGAGGTGCGGACAACAGGACAGGGCAGGTGGAGGTACGGACAACGGGACACGGCAGGTGGAGGGTACGGACAACAGGACATGGCAGGTGGAGGGTACGGACAACGGGACAGCGCAGGTGGGGGTTACGGCCCAACAGGAAACCGGCAGGTGGAGGTACGGACAACGGACAGCGCAGGTGGAGGTCGGACCAACAGGACCGGCAGGGGAGGTACGGACAACAGACAGCGCAGGTGGAGGTAGGGAACGGGACAAGCAGGTGGGTACGGACAACGGGACAACGGCAGGTGGGGTAAGCAACAGGGACAGCGCGGGTTTGGGGAGTGGGGGACAACAGGACAGCGCAGGTGGAGGTTTCAGGACAACAGGACAGCGCAGGTGGAGGTTTCGGAAAAACAGGACACGGGGTGGAGGTAGGGACAACAGGACAGCCCCAGGTGGAGGTACGGACCACAGGACAGCGCAGGTGGAGGTATGGGACAACGGGACGGGCCAAGGTGGGGTAGGGGACAACAGGACACGGCAGGTGGAGGGGGGCGGACAACGGGAAACCCGGGCAGGTGGAGGTACGGACAACGGGACAGCGTAGGTGGAGGTACGGACAACTGGACGCGCAGGTGGAGGTTTCGGACAACAGGACAGCGCAGGTGGAGGTTACGGACAACGGACAGGCCCAGGTGGAGGTACGGACAACGGGACACGGCAGGTGGAGGTACGGACAACGGGACAGCGCAGGTGGAGGTACGGACAACGGGACAGCGCAGGTGGAGGTACGGACAACGGGACAGCGCAGGTGGAGGTACGGACAACGGGACACGGCAGGTGGAGGTACGGACAACAGGACAGCGCAGGTGGAGGTATGGACAACGGGACAGCGCAGGTGGAGGTGCGGACAACAGGACAGCGCATGTGGAGTTGCGGAATACTGGACAGCGGAGGTGGAGGTGCGTACTACGGGACTTCGCTGGTGGTGGTATGGACAACGGGACAGCGCAGGTGGAGGTACGGACAACAGGACAGCGCAGGTGGAGGTGCGGACAACAGGACAGGGCAGGTGGAGGTGCGGACAACAGGACAGGTAGGTGGGGTGTACGGACAACAGGAACAGCGCAGTTGGAGGTCGGACAACAGGACAGCGCAGGTGGAGGTACGGACAAAGGGACAGGGCCCAGGTGAAGGACGGCCAACGGACACGGCAGGTGGAGGTACGGACAACAGAAACTGCAGGTAAGGTAGGACAAAGGACACGGCAGGTGGAAGTAGGACACAGGACACTGCAGGTGGAGGTCCCGGACAACAGCACACGGCAGGTGGAGGTACGGACAATAGGACATGGCAGGTGGAGGTGCGGACAACAGGACAGCGCAGGTGGAGGTGCGGACAACAGGGACAGGCAGGTGGGGGTTTACGGACAACAGGAAAGGCAGGTGGAGGTACGGACAACAGGACAGCGTGGGTGGAGGTACGGACAACCCGGGACAGCGCAGGTGGAGGTACGGACAACAGGACAGCGGCAGGGGGAAAGGTTTGGGAAAAAACGGGGAAGCGAGGTAAAAGGTTAGGACAAGGGGAAAGTACAGGGGGAGGTACAGAAAAAGGACCGGGGTTGGGGGGTAGGACAACGGGGACAGAAAGGGTGGAGGTAGGGCAACAGGACCGGCAGGGGGGGTCGGACAAAGGGCAGCGCGGTGGAGGTAAAGACAACAGGAAACACAGGGGGAGGTACGGCAAAGGACACGGCAGATGGAGGTGCGGACAACAGGACCGCAGGTGGGGGCGGACAAAAGGACACGGGCAGGGGGAGGTTCGGAAAACAGGCGGCGGGTTGAGGCGGGAAAACAGGACAGCGCGGTGGGGTAGGAAAAAGGGAACACCAGGTGGGGGTAGGGAAAAACGGGGCACTGCGGTGGGGGACGGGACAACAGGACACGGCAGGGGGGTTACAGAAAACCCGGACAGCAGGGGGAGTTTGGACAACGGGACACGCAGGGGGAGGTCGGAAACGGGACCGGCGGGTGGGGTAGGGAAAACAGGTCAGCAGGTGGGGGGTACGACAACGGGACCGGCAGGGGGGTTAAGGGACAACGGGACGCGAAGGTGGGGTCGGAAACGGGGACAGCGCGGGTGGAGGTATGGACAAGGGGACAGCGAGGTGGGGGTAGGAAAAGGAACGGCAGGTGGGGGGAAAGGGGCGGACAACAGGACACGAGGTGGAGGTCGGAAAACGGGACAGGAGGGGGAGGTAGGGACCCCCAAAGGGGCCCAGCGGCGGGTGGAGGTAAAAAAAACCCCCAACCCAAAAAACAAAAAAAAAAAAAAAAAAAACGGGAAAAAGGCAGGTGGAGGTGGGAAAAAGGCACGCAGTGGAGGTAACGGAAACAGGCAGCGCGGTGGGGTAGGAAAAAGGGGAAAGCGCAGGTGGGGGGTAAACGGACAAAAGGACAGGCAGGTGGAGGTACGGACAACAGGACACGGCGGGTGGAGGTACGGACAACGGGCCCGGGCGGTGGGGGTCGGACAAAGACAGGCAGGGGGGGAGGTACGGAAAACAGGAAAGCCGGTGGAGGTCGGAAAACAGGACAAGCGCAGGGGGATTTGGACAATAGGGTCCGGCGGTGGGGGTCGGACAACGGGACACGGAGGGGGAGGTAAGAAAGGGGACAAAAAAGGCTTAGGTTTTAGGAAAACGGCAGCGAGGGGGGGTAGGGACAACCCAGGACACGCAGGTGGGGGTACGGAAAAAGGAACGGCGGGTGGGGGTTTACGGAAAACAGGAAAAAGCCCCAGGTGGAGGTAGGAAACAGGACAGGAGGGGAGGTTGGGAAAAGGGGGACGCGCGGTGGGGGTGGACAAAGGACCGGCGGGTGGGGGCGGAAAAACAACACGGCGGTGGAGGTAGAAAAGGACATGGTGGGGGGTACGGACAACGGGGACAGCGCAGGTGGGGGTACGGACAACAGGGACGCGCGGTGGGGTAAGGACAACGGGACCGGCAGGTGGAGGTACAAAAGGGGAAACGGCAGTGGAGGTACGGGACAACGGGCCCTGAGGGGGGGTAGGACAACGGGGACACGGCGGGGGAAGTACGGACAAAGGGACCGGAGTGGGGTACGGAAAAGGAAACGGCAGGTGGGGGGGTGGACAACAGACACGGCAGGTGGAGGTGCGGAAACAGGAAAAACGGGGTGGAGGGGGGACAACAGGACAGGAGGGGGGAGGTACGGAAAAAAGGGCCCGGGCAGGTGGATTTTCGGACAACAGGACAGGTAGGGAGGTACGGACAAAGGCGTCGGGTGGGGGTAGGGAAACAAGGAAATGGGGGTTGGAGTTCGGACAACAGGACAGCTGGTGGAGGTACGGAAACAGGAAAGGCGGTGGGGGTAAGGAAACGGCAGCAGGGGAGGTAGGAAAAACAGGACGCACGGTGGAGGGTGGGGAAAAACGGGGAACGGCGGGGGAGGTGGACAACGGGACAGCGAGGGGGAGGTAAAAAAAACAAAAGCACAGGTGGGGGGTAGGACAACAGGAAAAGGCAGATGGGGTGCGGACAAAAAGGACGGGGAAAGGTGGAGGGGCGGAAAAAGGGGACCGGCGGGTGGGGGGTACGGACAAAAGGACAGCGCGGGGGAGGTACGGACAACAGGACAGGAGGGGGGAGGTACAGAAACAGGAACGGCGGGGGAGGTACAGACAAAGGCAGCCAGGTGGGGGGTAGGGAAACGGGAAACCCCCGGCGGGTGGGGTACGGACAAACGGGACAGCGCGGTGGGGTAAAGAAAACAGGCCCGCACAGGTGGAGGTAGGAAAAAGGGAACCAATGGGGTGGGGCAACGGGACACGCAGGGGAGGGCGGACAACGGGACACGGCGGGTGGGGTCGGACAAAAGGACAGCGCGGGTTGGGTAGGACAAAGGACGCGAGGTGGGGTAGGGAAAAACGGGACAGAAAGGGTTGGAGGTACGGACAACGGCCCCTCGGGTGGGGTAGGAAAACAGGACCCCGGGGGGTGGGGTAAGACAACGGACCTGCAGGTGGAGGTAGGGACAACGGAACTGCGGTGGGGTACGGACAACAGGACAGGCGGGTTTGGATACGGACAACAACAGGGAGTGGAGGTACGGACAATAGGACACTGCGGGGTGGAGGTAGGACAAAAGGGACCGGCAGGGGGGAGGGGAACGGACAACAGGACGCGCAGGTGGGGGCGAAAACAGACAGCGAGGGGGAGGTACACAACGGGACACGGCGGTGGAGGTACGGACAAAGGGACAGCAAGGTGGAGGTAGGGAAAAAACGGGACAGGGGGGGTGGAGTACAGAAAAACACGCGGGTTGGGGGGTTAAACGGACAACGGGGACCGGCAGGTGGGGGTGGACAACGGCACGAGGTGGAGGTACGGACAAGGACAGCGCGGTGGAGGTAGGGAAACGGGACACGCGGGTGGAGGAAAACGGACAACAACAGGAGGTGGGGGGGGACAACAGGAAGGCGGGTGGGGGTACGGACAACAGGAAAGCGTTAGGTGGGGAAAAGGACAACAGACAGCGCGGGTGGGGTCACAACAGGACCCCAGGTGGAGGTACGAAAACAGGACAGGCAGGTGGAGGTAGGACAACGGACACGGCAGGTGGGGGGTACGGACAACAGGAAAGGAGGTGGGGTAGGGCAAACGGGAAAGCGCGGTGGGGTACAAAAAACAGGACAGGCAGGTTGAGGTAGGGAAAAAAAGGGACAGCGCAGGTGGGGGTACGGACAACGGGCAGCGCGGGTGGGGTTGGGGGAAAAAAGGAACGGGCGGGTGGAGGACGGACAACAGGACACGCAGGGGGAGGGAGGGACAACGGGACAGCGCAGGTGGAGGTTCGGACAACGGGACAGCGCAGGTGGGGGTTTACGGACAAAGGACACGGCAGGTGGAGGTGGGACCAGGAACGGGGGTGGAGGAAAAGGAAACGGACACGTAGGTGGAGGTACGGACAACGGGACAGCGCAGGTGGAGGTACGGACAACGGGACAGCGTAGGTGGAGTACGGGACAACGGGCACGGCGGGGGAGGTTTTAGGAAAAGGGACCGGCAGGGGGGGGTACGGAAACAGGGAATGCGGGTGGGGTAGGGACAACGGGAAAACGGCAGGTGGAGGTACGGACAACAGGACAGCAGGTGGAGGTACGGACAACAGGACACGGCAGGTGGAGGTACGGACAACAGGACACGGCAGGTGGAGGTACGGACAACAGGACACGGCAGGTGGAGGTACGGACAACAGGACACGGCAGGTGGAGGTACGGACAACAGGACAGCGCAGGTGGAGGTACGGACAACAGGACAGCGCAGGTGGAGGTACGGACAACAGGACAGCGCAGGTGGAGGTACGGACAACAGGACACGGCAGGTGGAGGTACGGACAACAGGACACGGCAGGTGGAGGTACGGACAACAGGACAGCGCAGGTGGAGGTACGGACAACAGGACAGCGCAGGTGGAGGTACGGACAACAGGACACGGCAGGTGGAGGTACGGACAACAGGACAGCGCAGGTGGAGGTACGGACAACAGGACAGCGCAGGTGGAGGTACGGACAACAGGACAGCGCAGGTGGAGGTACGGACAACGGGACACGGCAGGTGGAGGTACGGACAACGGGACAGCGCAGGTGGAGGTACGGACAACAGGACAGCGCAGGTGGAGGTACGGACAACAGGACACGGCAGGTGGAGGTACGGACAACAGGACAGCGCAGGTGGAGGTACGGACAACAGGACAGCGCAGGTGGAGGTACGGACAACAGGACAGCGCAGGTGGAGGTACGGACAACAGGACACGGCAGGTGGAGGTACGGACAACAGGACAGCGCAGGTGGAGGTACGGACAACAGGACAGTACAGGTGGAGGTACGGACAACAGGACAGTACAGGTGGAGGTACGGACAACAGGACAGTACGGGGGGTCGGACAGGCTAGGGGAGGTACGGACAACAGGACAGCTCAGGTGGAGGTACGGACAACAGGACAGCGCAGGTGGAGGTACGGACAACAGGACAGCGCAGGTGGAGGTACGGACAACAGGACAGCACAGGTGGAGGTACGGATGGATAGCGCAGTACCAGGAGCGTAGCGGACTGGTGCAGCGGCAGGTGAACAGCAGGTAACTGGTACTGGTAATGTACAGGTAATCAGCAGCGACACAGCAGGCAGGAGGTCAAGCTCTATGGAGGACAAAAACCACAAACTGACCAGGAACAAAGGCAGGAAGTTCTTTACGTAGCCAGGGGTCACAGGTCATGGACCAGGAAATTGGGACACTGCTCGTGTCAGAGCGGATAGACACGAGCCGGAGCAGGAGCGTGGGCAGGTGAGTAATGCTGAGCAGCGGGGAACGCTGCCGGGACTGAGACCAGGACAGGTAAGTAATGCGCACGGGCTGCAGCAGAGGCACAGGCACGACAATGGTACATGACAGGGACCGCGGCGTGCACCGGTACAGTTCCCCCCCCCCCCCGTTAAGCCCCACCCTCCGGGATAACTAGGTGCCCCGAAAGCAACCAGGGGTAAACTCCTCAGTATCCCAGGAACTGTCTTCAGAGAAGGCGTCCAGAGAGTCCCGGGCGACTTCTTGGACCTGGGGAGCAGAAGCAGTAGCAGAGGGAGAGCTGGTGGGAATCGGAGATGTCTTGACCGACCCCAGGCTCTTCTTGAACAGGAGGCTCCTCCACTGGCAACATGGATCAATGGGTGGCGGGAGCTCCAGAGTGGTGGGTTTGAGACTTCGTGAGGGGCACTGCTCGACCCATTGGAAAACTTCACCCATTTTCCATTCCAAGGAAGCTGGAGCCATGGAAGACCAAGCAGGACTGGAGCAGATGAACTGGGCAGGACCTGGAAGGAAATCTTCTCCTGATGGAAACTTCCAACTTTTGAAAGGGACGGGCTGGGGACAAAACTGGACTGGCTCCTTCAGAATCTCACCATTGACAGATGAGAAAGGCAGAGCTTCTCCAGACGGGAGACAGGCAGGGAGAACTTCTCCAGATGGGAGACGGGCAGGGAGAACTTCACCAGACGGGAGACGGGCAGGGAGAACTTCTCCAGCAGAGAGGGGCAGGGAGAACTTCTCCAGACGGGAGACGGGCAGGGAGAACTTCTCCAGACGGGCAGGGAGAACTTCTCCAGAGGGAGACGGCAGGGAGAACTTCACCAGACGGGAGACGGGCAGGGATTTCTCCAGTGGGAGAGGGCGGGAGAACTTCCCAGAGGGAGACGGGCAGGGAGAACTTCTCCAGATGGGAGTCGGGCAGGGAGAACTTCTCCAGACGGGAGTCGGGCAGGGAGAACTTCTCGAGACGGGAGTCGGGCAGGGAGAACTTCTCCAGATGGGAGTCTAGCAGGGAAGGACTTCTCCAGATGGGAGACGGGCAGGGAGAACTTCTCCAGATGGGAGACGGGCAGGGAGAACTTCTCCAGACGGGAGACGGGCAGGGAGAACTTCTCCAGATGGGAGACGGGCAGGGAGAACTTCTCCAGATGGGAGACGGGCAGGGAGAACTTCTCCAGATGGGACATGGGCAGGGAGAACTTCTCCAGACGGGACATGGGCAGGGAGAACTTCTCCAGATGGGAGTCGGGCAGGGAGAACTTCTCTAGATGGGAGACGGAGAGGGAGAACTTCTCCAGATGGGAGACTGCATGGGGAACTTCTCCAGATGGGATTCGGGCAGGGAGAACTTCTCCAGATGGGAGAGGGGCAGGGAGAACTTCTCCAGATGGGAGACGGGCAGGGAGAACTTCTCCAGATGGGAGACGGGCAGGGAGAACTTCTCCAGATGGGAGACGGGCAGGGAGAACTTCTCCAGATGGGAGACGGGCAGGGAGAACTTCTCCAGATGGGAGACGGGCAGGGAGAACTTCTCCAGATGGGAGACGGGCAGGGAGAACTTCTCCAGACGGGAGACGAGCAGGGAGAACTTCTCCAGATGGGACATGGGCAGGGAGAACTTCTCCAGATGGGAGACGGGCAGGGAGAACTTCTCCAGATGGGATTCGGACAGGGAGCACTTCTCCAGATGGGACATGGGCAGGGAGAATTTCTCTAGATGGGAGAAAGGCCGGGAGAACTTCTCCAGATGGTATTTGGGCAGGGAGAACTTCTCCAGATGGGAGACTGGCAGGGAGAACTTCTCCAGATGGGAGACTGGCAGGGAGAACTTCTCCAGATTGGATTCGGGAAGGGAGAACTTCTCCAGATGGGAGACGGGCAGGGAGAACTTCTCCAGATGGGAGAGGGGCAGGGAGAGCTTCTCCAGACAGGAGTCGGGCAGGGAGAACTTCTCAGATGGAGATGGCAGGAGAACTTCCAGATGGACTGGCAGGAAACTTCTCCAGATGGGAGACTGGCAGGGAGAACTTCTCCAGATGGGAATTGGCAGGGAGAACTTCTCCAGATGTGAGCGGCAGGGAGAACTTCTCCAGATGGAGACGGCAGGGAGAACTTCTCCAGAGACGGCAGGAGAACCTCCACAGGAGACTGGCAGGGAGAACTTCTCCAGACGGGAGACGGGCAGGGAGAACTTCTCCAGATGGGAGACGGGCAGGGAGAACTTCTCCAGACGGGAGACGGGCAGGGAGAACTTCTCCAGACGGGAGACGGGCAGGGAGAATTCTCCAGACGGAGACGGGCAGGGAGAACTTCTCCAGTACGGGAGAGGCAGGGAGAACTTCTCCAGTAGAGGAGGAGAACTTCTCCAGACGCGAGACGGGCAGGGAGAACTTCTCCAGATAGAGACGGGCAGGGAGAACTTCTCCAGCAGAGAGGGGCAGGGAGAACTTCTCCAGATGTGAGACGGGCAGGGAGAACCTCTCCAGATGGGAGACAAACAGGGAGAACTTCTTCAGACGGGAGACGGGCAGGGAGACCTTCTCTAGACGGGAGATGGGAAGGAAGAACTTCTCCAGATGGGAGACGGGCAGGGAGAACTTCTCCAGATGGGAGACGGGCAGGGAGAACTTCTCCAGATGGGAGACGGCAGGGAGAACGTGTGCAGATGGGGGACGGGCAGGGAGAACTTCTCCAGATGGGAGACGTGCAGGAAGAACTTCTCCAGATGGGATATTGGCAGGGAGAACTTCTACAGATGGGAGACGGGCAGGGAGGACTTCTCCAGACGGGAGACGAGCAGGGAGAACTTCTTCAGATGGGAGACGGGCAGGGTGAACTTGTCCAGATGGGACATGGACAGGGAGAACTTCTCCAGATGGGAGACGGGCAGGGAGAACGTCTCCCGATGGGTGAGGGGCAGGGAGTACCTCTACAGTTGGGAGACGGGCAGGGAGTACCTCTCCAGATGGGACCCGGGCAGGGAGAACTTTTCCAGATGGGAGACGGGCAGGGAGAACTTGTCCAGATGGGACATGTGCAGGGAGAACTTCTCTAGATGGGAGACGGGCAGGGAGAACTTCTCCAGATGGGAGACTGCAGGGAGAACTTCTCCAGATGGGAGTCGGGCAGGGAGAACATCTCCAGATGGGACATGGGCAGGGAGAACTTCTCCAGATGAGGGGCTTTTGCAGGGAGAATTTTCTCCAGATGGGAGAGGGGGCAGGGAGAACTTTCCAGAGGGGGAGAGTGCAGGGAAAAATTCCCCAAATGGGAAAAGGGCAGGGGAGAATTTTCCCAGATGGGAGACGGCGGGGAGAACTTCCCAAGGGGAGACTGCAGGAAGAACTTCTCCAATGGGACATTTTCAGGGAGAACTTTTCTTAGAGGGGGGGTTCCCCGGGGCCAGGGGGGAACTTCCCCCAAGGGATGGGGGGGGGAAAAAAACGGGGCAGGGAAAACTTTTCCAGATGGGAGTGGGGGGGAGAACTTCTCCCAGAGGGAAAACCCAATGGGCAGGGGGGAATTTCTCCAGAGGGGAGATGGGCGGGGGAGAACTTTTTCCAAAACTGGAGAGGGGGAAAGGGAAAATTTTTCCCCCCCCAAAACGGGAACAAAGCAGGGAGAACTTCCCCCAAAATGGGAGAGGGGAGGGAGAATTTTCTCCAGACTGGAACGGGCAGGGAGAACTTCTCCTGACGGGAGAGAGCAGGGAGAACTTTTTCCAGAGGGGAAAATGGGCAGGGGGAAACTTCTCCAAAGGGAGACGGGCAGGGGGGGACTTTCCGACGGGACGGGAAAGGGGACGTCTCCCAGATGGGAAGACGGGCAAAAGAAAAAAATTTTTTTAGATGGGAGACGGGCAGAGGAACTTTTTCCAGATGGGAGACGGGCAGGGAAAAATTTTCTCCAACGGGAGCCCGGGCAGGGAAAAATTTTCTCCAACGGGAAAGGGCAGGGGGGGAATTTCTCCACGGGAGACGGGCGGGAGAACTTCTCCAGTTGGGAGACGGGGGGGGGCCCTTCTCCAGATGGGAGAGGGGGCGGGGAAAGCCCCCTTTTCTCCAGAGGGGAAAACGTGAAGGTGATTTTCTCCAGATGGGAGAGGGGGCAGGGAGCCCTTCTCCAAAATGGGGGGACAGGCGGGGGGAAAAAATTTTCCCAGCCCGGGAAAACGGGCAGGGAGACCTCCTCCCGATGGGAGACGGGCAGGGAGCACTTCACCAGACGGGAAAAGGGCGGGGAAAGGAACTTCTCCAGATGGGAGACGGGCGGGGGAGCCCTTCTCCATTTTGGGAAAAGGGGCAGGGGGGAAATTCTCCAGCATGAGGGGCGGGGAGAACTTCTCCAGACGGGGGGGAAACCCGGGGGGCGGGGAGAACTTCTCCAGACGGGGAGGGGGGCCGGGGGGAATTTCCCCCAAGATGGGAGACGGGCAGGGAAAAACTTCTCCAGATCGGGAGACGGGCGGGGGAAAACCCTTTCCAACAGGAGAAGGGCAGGGGGGAACTTCTCCAGCAAGGGGGGCCCAAGAGAATTCTTCTCAGATTTTGGAAACGGGAAAAGGAAAAACTTCCCAGGGGGAAAGAGGGGCAGGGAGAGCTTCTCCAGACAGGAGTCGGGCAGGGAGAACTTCTCCAGATGGGAAAAACGGGGGGGGAAAACCCTTCCCTCCAATGGGAGACGGGCAGGGAGAAATTTTCCAAAATGGGAGACGGGCGGGAAAAGAACTTCCCCCCCGGGCGAAAGGG
>JAODAL010069525.1:0-16309 GCA_025379985.1 Phyllomedusa bahiana | reverse complement strand
GGGGGTTGGTGTTCGCTCTGCACATCAGACAGGGAGAAGGATTCTCTATTGTGCTCCGGAGCAGAAATCAATAATTTGCAATCAGCTAATCACAGCGCTTGTCAGGGCTCCGGCTATAATCAAACAGGGAAAGCTGCAAATGAGAAATCCAGCCCAGACGCAAAGTAGAGGAGCGGGCCTGACTGGCGGAGCGGCATTCCCCCTCGGCCCCCCCCCGGCCCCCCTCACAATGCCCTTTTTTCTGGGAACGAGTCGGCGAGATTAACAAAGGAGAGTGAAGGAGAGAGCGCTCAGCACTTTGTAATACAAGTGTCAGACTCGTGTAATTGGTCTGTGACATTTACCCAAGTGGCAGAAAAAATTAAAACCCCCTCCCGCTGGCGCGGTGGGGCTGGGAGGAAAAAGCGGCTCCAAATGCCAGAAGGATCATGTCGGCCCCCCCGAACTCGTTAAGATGTGTAAAGGGAAAGTACAGTCACGTCTCACACACCCCCCAAAACGTGGCATAAATTTAGGGGACATTGACCCCAAATAAATTCCAACCCCATTACCCTTTACCAAGTATATCTCCCCCCGGGAAAAGGGGTTGGGGGGGTAACAAATGGCTGCCACCAAAAGCAAAGTGGGGCCCCCCAACAGCGAAAAAAGTAAAAACTGCACGACGCAAGTGATGAGCGTGCGGGAGTGGATCTGCCGTTCGGGGCTCTGGGAAAGTTGTGTGAGATGTGACAGTGGTCATAAGGCCGGTCGCAGATATAACTGAGACACGCACGACTTTGCCCCTAAGGCTTTAATAACACAGATTATTTCCGCGCGCTGATATGCCAATTTCACGATTTTTTGGGGGGCTATTACATATCAAAACCCGTAACATCACCCCCATTGATTAAAGGGGGAGTAACCGCATTAGACACAGGGCTGCACTACCTTTGCACAGTTTTCGCCCTTACAATTTCACGCAGCTTTTTTTTGCACGCTTTTTTTTAAAAATACAAACCCCCCGGGGTTTTTTGCATTAAAAATCTGTGCAAAAAATGTGACATCAAGTGCCCATTGCCCGAATAACGGCATCGGGCCAAGCTCATTTTTGGCTATGTTTGCCCCTTTACACATGTTCACAAAGGTTATTTTTGTGCACTTTTTGATGCGCACAATTTACAATTATTTTGCAATTTTACATCTAAATGCACAAAGAAAAAAAGTGACATCAAGGTCCCATTGACTAAAATGGGAATAAGCGCGCATCAGGCACACAGCTGCACTTTTTGGCTCACTGTTTGTTATGTTACATATGTTCTCGCAGGTTATTTTTGCAGCCAAAATTCATTTTTTGCTTAGATAGTACAATCGACAAAAAGGGGAAATTAAAATGGTTACTCACTATATAGAAAGAAGCGGGTCGAACAATAATTACATCACACTAGCCCAAAATGCCCCAGACGTTTTTAAAGGTAGCAAAATCCATTTATAGAGTAGACTATCGCTCCCCTGATAGTGATATTTAGCAGCATGGAGAAGCTTTTCTGCTTTAAAAATAGGGATTTTGAAATTGAATTGAGAAAAAGGGGATGGAGATACGAAGATCCCTAGGGAAAATTTATTAAACCTAACCCAAGAAAATAGGGCAAGACAGGATTTACATAATACCACCTTGATAGGGATCAGGATTATCAAAAAAAGCATATTGAAAATTGGGGGGGGACTACGAATGACCCCAAAAAAAAGGCCACTTATTTAAAAAAAACCTCTGGGTTTAAAGAAAAAGGGAAACCCCTTTCCAACACTAATACTGCGCCCCAAAAGACCTGCAAAAAAAAAAACAGACACGAAATACACGAATCAGGGACTTTTGCTTTTTGAAGTGTGGAATTGCCCTTTTATATTAAAAAGGGGATACAGTAAACCATCCGACAAAGGTCACAAAAATTTGATTAAAGGGTTTCACACATGTAAAACGAAGGGGTTTTTATAAATTCTCAAATGCCCTTGTGGGCGAGTAAGTGGGAAAAAAACCAGAAGTATAAAGGTTTAGGGTTTAAAAGCTAGATCCGCTATTAGACTTTTCAAGAAAAAAACAATAAATCCTATTCAGAATGAGAGTGAAAAAAGAGATGATAGCCATAAAAAAACGTTTGGGGAAACTTCAGTGGCTAGACACTTCACTGAAGCACGACATGATGTTTGTGAGCTGCGCTGGTGCGTGCTGGAGAAGGTTATAAGTAGCGATAGTTCACACATGAGCACTAAACTCTTGAGGCGTGAGGCATATTGGATTACGCTATTAGAATCACTGACCCCGAAAGGCTTAAATGAAAGTCTGAATCTGCGGGTATTTTGGTAGTAAGCGTGTTAAATATATGCCAAGTGTAGGAGTTTACATCATTTATCCCAGAAAACATCTGCAGACACTGAGGGGTTAATGTTTTTAATTTGGCTTGGGGTTGTTAAGGGTTAATGGTTTTAATCTATTTAAGGAATGGCTGTAGACCGTGATGCATATGCCTGAAGAAGGGGTGGAGCTTACCCCGAAACGTAGCACGCAGGTGCGTCGCGCAGGTGTGCCATCTCTGCGCCGCTCTGCTCGGGACTCTCTGGCGTCTCCAACGATGAACTGATCTGAACGACCGGGAGGTCGCAACATAACGCTGAGTATTGCTTCAGAATTCAATGTCCATTATGGTTATGCTGTACAATGCGGTCTAATGCCTGAATATGGATGCTTTTTACACGATAAATAAAGTATAAAGTTTTAAGAGAGCCCGGTTTTGTATAATTAAAGTGGTTTTGCCACAAAGTGAGTTCCTTACCTCTTATCTTCTCAGGAGAGAATATAAACAAAGCATGCTCAATCACAGGGGAGAGGAAGCAGGGAGCGTATGCAATGTTTACTCAAATAATTACAGTACAGTCAGTGGATTCTCGATACAGCAGACAGCCTCATAACACTGCACTTTTCTCCCCAGTCCCTCCAAAGCTCATTCATGTTCCCGGTCATCAGAAAAGAAGTGCAAACACACAAGCAGGGCCAGATCAGCTCCTGTCAGTGTCCTGGTCGTGTCTAATGTAAACTGTCAGGAAACTAAGGGGGACTGAGCAATGCTGTAGCTCTCTCACTTTTTGCAATCACATATATTTAGAAAAGTGATTAAATACCCATTTTGGAGGATCCCACGTAAACATTACATCGTGGCAAAACCCCTTTAAGAGCCCAGTGGTTAAAATAGGTATAAGTGTGCGTCAGGCACACAGCAGCACTTTTGCGCATTGTATGCTGTGCTCCGTATGTCCAGACAGATTATTACTTGAAATTCACATTTTATTCAAAATGCACACATAAAAAATGTGACATTAAGATCCTATCGACTTAAACTGGACTAAGCGCACGTCAGGCACACACAGTTGCACTTTTTGCAGTCTGCCAATTTCCCTATGTTCACACAGCTTATTTTTGTGCCTTTTTTAACGCACAAAAGCTCTTTGTGATTACATGTCAAAATATGAGCAAAAAACTGACGCTAAGGTCCCATTGACTGCAATGGTAGTAAGCGCGCATCAGGCACACAGTTGCACTTTTGCTGTGTTACTTATGTTCGTACTGGTTATTTTTGTGCACTTTTGGATGTGCTAAATTCAAGTTTTTGCGCAGTTTGCTGCTTTACGTATGTTCACACAGCTTCATTTTTTTGTGCTATTCGAAGCACAAAATTTTATTGATTACACATCTAAGTGCGCGCATAACAACACACACACGACATCGAGGTCCCATTGACTGAAATGGGAATAAGCGCGCATCAGGTGCACAACTGCAGTTTTGCTTACTGTTTGCCATGTTACTTATGTTCACACAGGTTATTTTTGCGCATTTTTAGATGCCCAAAACTCATGTTTTGTTTAGAGGATACGTCCAAATGCGCACAAAAGAGACATCAAGGTCCGATTGATTAAAATAGAAATAAGAGCGCTATTTTGTGGTTTGCCGCTTTACGCATGTTCAACAGTTTATTTTTTCGCCCTCTTTTGATGCGCAAAATTGACATTTTTTGTGGTTATACATCAGAATGCGAGCAAAAAAAAAAAAAAAAAAGTGACCTTAATGTCCTATTGACTTAAATGGGAATAAGCGTGGATCAGGCACACAGCTGCGTACTTTTGCGCCCTGTTTGCCAGGTTGTGTATGCAGGTTGTGCAATATTAACATCAAAATCCGTGCAAAAGCAAGTTAATGTCCTATTAATGTAAATGGCAATAACTACACACCAAGGACACAGCGGCACTTTTTTTGTGTACGGTTTTCCATGCTGCACACTTTTTGATGCCCAGACTTACCTTTTTGCGATTGCATGTTAAAAAAAAAAAAGTGTAAAAAACTTTTACGATTTTTTATGGCTTTAGTGGGAGTAGGTGCACATCAGGCAAATAGCGGGACTTCCATTAGCACTGCCTGACGCGTTAAGCGCTGGCTTAAAGGCACCAAAAAATGGGCCAAATACAATGAAGTTCCCTGTGCTGAGAAAAACTCATGAAAATAAGTATTAGAAGACGCATGAAAGCCGCCCGAGACCCTGGATCTATGCCGTGATGGAAGGTGTCGGTGCACAGGGCTGTGACCACCCGTCAGTCATGGAGCAACCATTCTAAGGAAAGAAGATCAATCCACTTTATGGTCCAACCTCAAATACTAAAAGCGGAGACTCACTTGTCTGGGAAGACGTGCTGGGCCGTCACCTGCTCCTTCTTCTTGCCGGACTCCTGGAGGGGGAAGCAGCTCTTCACCTTGGCCAGTGCCGCAGTACAGCGGGCGCTCACCTCTGCGGGGGGCTGCAGCATGTCCAGGAGGTGCTGCTCGATGTCCGGGAGCGGCTCCTCCGGGTGGAAGGCCTTGTGCTGCAGACACTGAGGACACAAGGAGGATACAGGTAAGATGCCGACTCCTACCATACCGGAATATACATAGAAATAGTGCACAGCAGCTGCAATATCGCCTCACAGCCAGAGGAGGCGCCGTCACCTGCCAGACACACCGACACTGCAGCGGTGCCAAGACCCCACCACACAACCGAGCGCACCGCAGCCTCCCCCACCTGTGTCATATCCCACAGTCATCTATTTGCAAGTCCTCTAGATATAATCAGCTCCCGTCTCTCCATCATCTATTTCCTATCTATCCATCTGATATCTATCCCATGTCTATCGCCTATCCCGCCATCTAAGTCATACTTATTTCCTATCAGTCACATATCTATCTGATATCTATCCGTCCATATCATATCTACTATGTGTCCATCTATCTCATCTCATATATAACTCATATCTATCTATAGCATATCTATCTATCTATCTATCTATCTATCTATCTATCTAGCTATATATATCTCCTATCTATCCATCTATCTATCTCATATCTATCTATCTATCTATCTATCCCATATCTATCTATCTATCCCATATCTATCTATCTATCTCATATCTATCTATCTATCTATCCCATATCTATCTATCTATCCCATATCTATCTATCTCATATCTATCTCATATCTATCTCATATCTATCTATCTATCTCATATCTATCTATCTATCTATCTATCTATCTATCTATCTATCTATCTCATATCTATGTATCTATCTCATATCTATCTATCTATCTATCTCATATCTATCTATCTCATATCTATCTATCTATCTATCTATCTACCTATCCATGTATAGTTTGTAAGGCTAAAAAAAAAAGACAAGTCGTCCATCCAGTTCAGCCTGTTGTGCTAAGGTGTTGATCCAGAGGAAGGCAAAAAAAACCCCAATGAGGTAGAAGCCAATTGTCCTCATTTTAGGGAAAAATTCCTTCCTGACTCCAATCTGGCAATCAGAAAAATCCCTGGATCAATGACCCCTCTCCTGAATCCTAGTCACTATAACTTGTTATATTATTACGCTCCAGAAATGCATCCCAAAAAAAAAAAAGTTAGTGCTTTATTTCATGTCCAAAAGGCAACGTTTCGGCTCACACACAGCCTCTCAAGGTTTTCCCTTTTTTGTTACTGAATCCGTGACGGACTCTATACCAGCTTGCACCTATTTTTCATTTTGCTAGTGAGGTGCTGCCTTTTTTTCCTATTTTTTTTTTTTTTATCTATCTACCCATCTCACATTATATTAAATCTTTCTCTCTAACGCTGCAGTGAAATAATGTAAAATACATTTCTCTAACAGAAGCCCCCAATCTAGAGCCAAAAGCTCTGATGGTGGGGCCCCTGGGATGACTGTAGCACTGAATGTATGTGGGTGTGGTAGATGACAGCTTTTAAAGGGGCGATCAGTTCTTGATAACATTTAGGATCCAGGGAAAGCTGGGTGACAGCTATTACATCTCTACCAGGTGTCACCCAGCTTTGTAGAGGAACAGATCTACTGGGTGACACAAGGGGAGATGAGCGCTGTCAACATATGCTGTTCAGGATCCAGGGAAAGATGGGTGACATCTTCACCAAGAGTGGTCACTCAGCTTTGTAGAGGAGATGATCAGCCGGGTGACACAGGGGGTGATTGGATCTGCCTGGTGATAGGGGGGGGGGGGGGGGGCGAGGGTGATCAGTGCTGTCTGCAGATACCGTTCAGGAGCCAGGGAAAGCTGGGTGACCTCCCTGGTGAAGATGTAATAGTTGTCACCCATCTGTGTAATGGAGCAGATCAGCCGGGTGACACAGGGGGTGATCGGATCTACCAGGTGATACAGGGGGGTGACCAGTGCTGTCTGTAGACGCCATTCAGGAGCCAGGAAAGCTGGGTGACCACCCCTGGTGAAGTTGTAATAGCTGTCTCTCAGCTTTGTACTGGAACCGATCAGCCGGGTGACCAGTGCAGTCTGCAGATGATGTTCAGGTGTCAGGGACGCTGGGTGACCGCCCCTCGGTGAAGTTATAATAGCTCACTACCTGTAACCTTGACCCACTGCCATCCTACCTCATCCCAGACCTCAGCTCTGTTATTTTCCCAGCCCTCACCCATCTTTTCAATCTATCATTAACCTCTGGCATCTTCCCTTCCTCTCTTAAACACGCGACCATCACACCTATCCTTAAGAAACCATCTCTCGACCCCTCCGCACTGTCCAACTATCGCCCCATCTCACTGCTCCCTTTTGCTTCCAAAATCCTCGAGCAGCACGACAATCTTCAGCTGTCCTCCCACCTCTCCTCCAACTCTCTCCTTGACCCACTACAATCGGGCTTCCGTCCCCACCACTCTAATGAAACCGCCCTAACCAAGGTCACCAACGACCTAGTAACTGCTAAAGCCTCACGCCACTACTCTGTGCTCCTCCTCCTAGACCTGTCCTCTGCCTTTGACACTGTCGACCATTCCCTCCTGCTACAAATCCTCTCCTCCCTCGGCATCACGGATCTGGCCCTTTCCTGGATCTCCTCGTACCTCTCTGAACGGACATTCAGCAGCTCTCACTCCTGCACCACCTCCTCCTCCCACCCGCTCTCTGTTGGTGTCCCTCAGGGGGCAGTCCTGGGCCCACTCCTCTTCTCTATCTACACTCTTGGTCTGGGTCAGCTCATAGCCTCGCATGGCTTTAACTACCACCTGTACGCGGACGACACCCAGCTTTATATCTCCGGTCCTGACATTAACTCCCTTCTCTCCCGGATCCCAGACTGCCTATCATCCATTTCCTCCTTCTCCTCCCGTCGCTTAAAACTAAATGTGGATAAAACAGAACTCATCATCTTTCCACCGTCCCTCTCTACCCCTGCCCCTGATCTCTCTATCACTGTTAATAGCCACACCCTCTCACCAGCTCCACAAGTCCGCTGCCTTGGGATAACCTTTGACTCCTCTTTATCCTTCGAACCACACATCCAAACCCTCACCTCTGCCTGCCGCCTCCACCTGAAAAATATTCCACGCAGCCGCCCATTCCTTAACTCTGACACTACTAAAATGCTAGTCCACGCCCTCGTCATCTCCCGCCTTGACTACTGCAACATCCTCCTCTGTGGCCTCCCAGCTAGCACCCTCGCACCCCTCCAATCCATCCTCAACTCTGCTGCCCGTCTGATTCACCTCTCTCCTCGCTACTCCTCTGCCTCTCCCCTCTGCCAATCCCTTCACTGGCTTCCCATTGCCCAGCGAATTCATTTCAAGCTACTAACCATGACCTACAAGGCTCTCCATGACCTCTCCCCTCCATACATCTCTGCCCTAATTTCCAGATACCTCCCCTCACGCAATCTCCGCTCCTCACAGGACCTTCTCCTCTGCTCTCCCCTTATCAGCTCCTCACACAACCGTCTCCAAGACTTCTCCCGTGCTTCACCCACACTCTGGAACTCACTGCCCCAACACATCAGACTCTCCCCCACTCTCACCAGCTTCAAAAGCAACCTGAAAACCCATTTCTTCAGGATAGCCTACAACCCACACTAACCCCACCACCACTACACCGGCCCGCAAGCATGTCTGCCCCACACCTTCTGTCTCTCCCCTTCTTCCTTGTAGATTGTAAGCCCTCGCGGGCAGGGTCCTCTTTCCTCTCTGTTTCAGTTACTAGTCATTTTTGTCACCATTGTATTTGTTCAATATTTGTCATGTATGTAATTCCCCTTAAATGTACAGCGCCCTGGAATTAATGGCGCTCTAAAATAAATAATAATAATAATAATAATAAGCTGTCACCCAGCTTTCTAGAGGAGCAGATCAGCCGGGTGATAAGAGGGGTGATCAGATCTGAGGTGATACAGGGGGTGACCAGTGCTGTCTGCAGATGCTGTTCAGGAGCCAGGGAAAGCTGGGTGACCACCCTTAGTGAAGTTGTAATAGCTGTCACACAGCTTTATAATGGAGCAGATCAGCCGGGTGACACAGGGGGTGATCGGATCTGGCAGGTGATACAGGGGGTGATCAGAGTTGTCTGTAGATGCCATTCAGGAGCCAGGGAAAGCCGGGTGACAGCTGTGAGGATCATCTTGCCATGGGGCCTATGCCACATCAATCCATAATTTCCGGCTAAGCTGACACTAGAGCTGGCGCGGCTCGCATGGCTGGGTCCTGAAGGATGTGCTCTTCAGGCCTTCGAGGGCTGACTCATGGGGGCTTCGCCTTTAATGTCAGATATGATTCCAGTGACGCGGCGGCCGCTCTCCTCTAGGCTCAGAGACATTTCCCTTCTAAGTAATCGCTCATCTGCATGAAATCTCCGTCTGTCTGCATTTGTCACCCGTCCTTTATGTGGCGCAGCCGATCCTGCACCATGTGACTGGCAGTGACTAGAGGTGAAGGTCACCGCAGGGAGGGGGCGCGGAGATGACCCACATGTCCACTGGGTTCAGTTTGGGAAAATAAGAAACTGTTACACGGCCGCGCTGCAGATGTCAGGGCCCCAGCAATCCCACACTCCACATAGGTATATACCATTGCCTGTTAACACAAAATTTTCTGGGTTATTTCTTAACACTAACCTGTTGACCCGGCCACCATCTTGGCGAAGAGCAAACCCAAGCTGTGCCCCAGCCATGTACAGGTCAAGTGCAACATTAAAAAAGGTCCAAAATTCTATAATGATTTGTTATAAAAGGCAACGGCGCTGTGAATTGTATGTTACAATGCTTCAAATCCTCTAGCTGCTTTGATGTCTCCCATAATCTGCACACACAGGAGAGGAGATCCTGCCCCCAATATCTCTATAGGAGACAAGCTGCTATGATGTCTCCCACACACTGCCCCCTATATCTCTATAGGAGAATAGCTGCTATGATGTATCCCATACACTGCACACAGAGAGGAGGAGATCCTGCTCCCTATATCTCTATAGGAGACTACCTGCTATGATGTATCCCATACACTGCACACAGAGAGGAGATCCTGCTCCCTATATCTCTATAGGAGACTAGCTGCTATGTCGTCTCCCATACACTGCTCACACAGAGGAGGAGATCCTGCTCCCTATATCTCTATAGGAGACTAGCTGCTATGATGTCTCCCATACACTGCACACACAGAGGAGGGGATCCTGCCCCCTATATCTCTATAGGAGAATAGCTGTAAACACAGAAGAGGAGATCCAGCCCCTATATCTCTATAGGAGACTAGCTGCTATGATGTCTCCCATACACTGCACAGACAGGAGGAGATCCTGCTCCCTATATCTCTATAGGAGGCTAGCTGCTATGATGTATCACCTTTACACTGCTCACACAAGTGAGGCGATCTGCCCTATATTCTTTTAATGGAGACTAGCTGCTATGTCGTCTCCCATACACTGCTCACACAGAGGAGGAGATCCTGCTCCCTTATCTCTATAGGAGGCTAGCTGCTATGATGTCTCCCATACCCTGCTCACACAGAGGAGGGGATCCTGCCCCCTATCTCTCTATAGGAGAATAGCTGTAAACACAGAAGAGGAGATCCAGCCCCTATATCTCTATAGGAGACTAGCTGCTATGATGTCTCCCATACACTGCTCACACACAGAGGAGATTCTGCTCCCTATATCTCTATAGGAGACAAGCTGCTATGATGTCTCCCATACACTTCACACACAGAGGAGGGGATTCTGCCCCCAATATCTCTATAGGAGACTAGCTGCTATGATGTCTCCCATACACTGCACACAGAGGAGGAGATCCTGCCCCCTATATCTCTATAGGAATTAAGCTGCTACAATGTCTCCCATACACTGCACACACAGAGGAGGAGATCCTGCCCCTCTATGTCTCTATAGGAGACTAGCTGCTATGATGTCTCCCATATACTGCTCACACAGAGGAGGAGATCCTGCCCCTCTATGTCTCTATAGGAGACTAGCTGCTATGATGTCTCCCATACACTGCACACACAGAGGAGGAGATCCTGCCCTCTATATCTCTACAGCAGCATTGGGGACATTATAGAGCAGTACTGTGCAGTGTTAGGTGTGTTTTACATATTTTCTTCTCTGCTTTGCCTGTAGTTCTCATATTCTATTCCTGAACCATCTACAAGCCTCTCCCTTAAAGGATCATAGAGGTTTTTTGGGAATAAATGGTGCTATAGGTTTTACCTGGAATAATCTTTGGAATTGGGGGTTTGGGATTTTGCTTGGTTTGAATAAATCTTCAATTCCCTCCTCATCTTCATGAACCAAACTCATGTTGTCGATCAAAGAGTCCACGGCCGAGAGCTGAGCGTCTTCAGAAAAATAGGAAATTCTGTGTCAGCAGCAGCATGAATTCAGCCCCCAACTATCCGAAATCCAGAGGTCTGAGGTACCCTACCTGAAGGCTTCACCTTCTTATTGTTGCTGAGTGAGGAGAACAGATACTGACGCAGATCCTCCATGTACGGCAGCTGCACATACACCAGACACTGGAGGAACAGGAATAGCAGAATAGTGAGCGCAGCTCTGGAGGATAACACATTATGTAACTCGGGGTCAGTACAGGATAAGTAATGTGTGTACAGTGACTGCACCAGCAGAATAGTGAGTGCAGCTCTGGAGGATAATACAGGATGTAACTCAGGATCAGTACAGGATAAGTAAATGATGTACACAGTGACTGCACCAGCGAATATGAGTCAGCTTGGGGGATATAGCTCTGGAGTATAATACAGGATATAACTCAGGATCAGTACAGGTAGTAATGTATGTTACACAGTGGACTGCACAGCAGATAGTGAGTGCAGCTCTGGAGGATAATACAGGATATAACTCAGGATCAGTCAGGATAAGTAATGTATGTACAGTGACTGCACCAGCAGAATAGTGAGCACAGCTCTGGAGGATAATACAGGATGTAACTCAGGATCAGTGCAGGATAAGTAATGTATGTACACAGTGACTGCACAACAGAATAGTGAGTGCAGCTCTGGAGTATAATACAGGATGTAACTCGCTCAGTACTGATAAGTAATGTATGTACACAGTGACTACACAGCAGAATAGTGAGGCAGCTCTGGAGTATAATACAGGATGTAACTAGGATCGTACAGGATAAGTAATGTATGTACAGTGACTGCACCAGCAGAATAGTGAGTGCAGCTTGGAGGATAACAGTATGTAACTCAGGATCAGGCAGGATAAGGAATGTATGTACAGTGACTGCACCAGCAGAATAGTGAGTGCAGCTCTGGAGTATAATACAGGATGTAACTCAGGATCAGTGCCGGATAAGTAATGTATGTACAGTGATGGCACCAGCAGAATATTGAGTGCAGCTCTGGAGGATAATACAGGATGTAACTCAGGATCAGTACAGGATAAATAATGTATGTACAGTGACTGCACCAGCAGAATAGTGAGTGCAGCTCTGGAGTATAATACAGGATGTATCTCAGGATCGTACAGGATAAGTAAGTATGTACGTGACTGCACCAGCGAATAGTGAGTGCAGCTTGGAGGATATAAGGGATGTATCTCAGGATCAGTATAGGATAAGTGATGTATGTACAGTGACTGCACCAGCAGAATAGTGAGTGCAGTCTGGAGTATATACAGGATGTATCTCAGGTTCAGTACAGGATAAGTAATGTATGTACAGTGACTGCACCAGCAGAATAGTGAGTGCAGCTCTGGAGGATAATACAGGATGTAATTATGTAATGTATGTACACAGTGACTGCACCAGCAGAATAGTGAGTGCAGCTCTGGAGGATAATACAGGAGGTAACTCAGGATCAGTACAGGATAAGTAATGTATGTACACAGTGACTGCACCAGCAGAATAGCGAGCGCAGCTCTGGAGGATAATACAGGATGTAACTCAGGTCAGTACAGGATAAGTAATGTATGTACACAGTGACTGCATCAGCAGAATAGTGAGTGCAGCTCTAGAGGATAATACAGGATGTAACTCAGGATCAGTACAGGATAAGTAATGTATGTACACAGTGACTGCACCAGCAGAATACTGAGCGCAGCTCTGGAGGATAATACAGGATGTAACTCAGGATCAGTACAGGATAAGTAATGTATGTACACAGTGACTGCACCAGCAGAATAGTGAGTGCAGCTCTGGAGTATAATACAGGGTTCGGCTTTACCTCGTATTTGTCCTTGATGTGTGGGAAAGCAACTCCAACCTGCGGATTGGCACTTGCACTGTAGGCGTATCGCACGATGGCGACCATTTCCATGTCATGAAGTGCGTGGATCAATGCAGAAAGAGCAACAGCGGCAGCCTAGCGGGCAGAGAGAGACAAGTGCATGAGAGGCGGCTGAGCATGATGAGCGGAGACCGTCAGCAGGACGACTGTTATAACGCTACAGCTACCATTTAACAGCGTCCTCCTATATTATTACAGTTTCTTTGTGCAGATTGTGGCTGACCACTGCCGCCTAAACCAATATGAAGAGCAGGACTCTCTCACAGTGGCCGTTGTTTTGCTGTAATAAGATGGGATATCGGCCCCTCCTCTTATAACGCTGCTGTACTGTAATAAGATGTGATATCAGCCGCTCCTCTTATAACACTGCTGTACTGTAATAAGATAATATATCGGCCGCTCCTCTTATAACACTGCTGTACTGTAATAAGATGTAATATCAGCCGCTCCTCCTCCACTATTATACGCTGCCTACTTTAGGCTTACTGCCTGACACTTACTTCATCATCGTTTGGGGCAAAGATCTTCAGAACTTGGTTTCCCATGAAATTATTTCTTTCAATCTGAAAATGAAAATCACGGACGGGTGAGAATCACATATGGTTGAGACAAAGCCGAATCCTTCACTGTTATAAAATCCACGAACTACTTTTGATTTCCATTAGCTCTAATACTCCAACCACACCCAAAGCTGCATTCAGAACTCAGCTGGTTAACACTTAGGGTGCTTTCACACGGTGTGTTTTTTGGACAGGAAGGCACAGCAATTAATGATATACATTGTTGCACAAAAAAACGCATCAAAAACGCACCCTGTGAAAGCACCCTTAGGGTCTCAGACTGGTTCTGGGAGTGTAGGAAGCTGTGCTGCAGTGCATTCTGGGAGTTGTAGTGTTTGCACCAGGCTCTGCACACAATGTGTGTAAGAATTCAGAGTTCAATGCACCCATCAGTCTTGTGAGAAACCAGATTATTTGCAGCTCCGGTTGTGACTGGTGTAGAAGATTTAATTTGTGACCAGGGCCACTTCCGGGATTAATCGCACTCAGTGCTGGGAGTAAAATAAATGTCTTACAACCCCCCACTCCCTCTCCAACATAACCTACACCAACACACATGAAGCATCGCATCCCCAGTAACCAGTTCCTGACCTTGTCCCACCTTTAAGCCTCTTCTTGACCAGGTTCATTTTCATTACTGTGCGGGTTTGAAGGCTGTAGCGCTTTCCCGCCCTCGGTTATTTTTTTTCGTGATATGTAAGGCTTCATTTTTTTTATTAAATCAGAGAAATTGGTAAAAAGACATTTTAAAAAATTGGCACTAAAAAAAATATTATTTTAACTGTGTCACTTTTCCATCACGGACATTCATATATCAGTGATATAAAGTTTTAGGGTTGTTGAGACCGGGCTAAAAGTTGTCGTGTGGGCTGCTAGGTTTTTTTTTGTTTGTTTTTTTTTTATTATATATATACATTGTACCCCCCCATAAGGTGAGGAAGCTCTAACGGGGGCATTTTTTCATGTTTTTCCCCTATAATTTTGTATTTTAATTAAATTTTTTCTTTACATATTGTGCCCATATAACATCAGAAGACCTTTTGGGGGAGGAGAAAGGAGGGCATTTTTACACTTTTTTTTTTTTTTTTTTAAACATATTGTACCTTTTCTATACAAATCCCCCATAAAGGTAAAAAAAAAGACCTCTGGGGGGGGGATTTAGATTAGTTTTTTCTTAGCTGATTTCCCCTGAAATATCAGCTCCCGTTACATGACGGATACAGCAAAACTGATATGGGTCTGAAAAGACTCAGCAGCTCCTGCAGTTACTGCGCCCCGGTGATCGCATGAGTGCCTGGGTCAGGAAGCAGGAATGTGCATATACAGCGCTCAATAAGCCCGGTTTATACAGCAAGAGGGAAGAAACGGTGCCGGCTCTCCGTTCCCAGAGCTGCCAAATTTGCACAGCCGTTTTAAAAGAACAATGCAGAGCTTAGACCTGGTTCACGTATGCGTCAGAGGTTCCAGTAGAACCTCCGTTGTGTTTCCGTCTGGAATGACGGACAAACACTATCTTTTCCGTCAAAACGGAGGGCACCGAGGCAGAAACCCACTGCGATCAATAGGGTCCGTCGGGTGCCCTGGGGGTCAGATGTGAAACAGACCCCGAGGTGTCGCTTCTCATCTCTGCGACGGAAGTCTGGAACATTCCGAATGGAACCTCGGACACAGATGTGGACTAAGCCCTGAGAAGCTGACCACCCAGGCAGCATCAGTGTAGGCCCTGACCTCTGATGGCGAGCAGCGCCCCGGGTGGTGGCCTCTCCAGGCTGCCCGCAGAAACAGCGACTAAATACCATAGATTTATGACAGTGACAGCAGCAATAGAGGCACCTGCGACGCCTTCGTGAAGCCCAGAACGGAAAAACACTTGGATTCGGTTTTGTACTTCATCTGATTTTGATCCAGTTTGGAGAACGGAATAATATCACTGCCGTAGCGGAAACCTGTGCGGGAACAAGGGGGAAAAATCCCACATGAATCATACACGAATCTGGTGGAAAGTCATCTCAGCTGTGATCCAACTACAACCCCCAGCATTGCCCCTGCAAGGTGGAGACACAATCCCTCAACAATCCATGGGATTTGCATTCACTCTTTACGCTGCAGCCAATTTTTTTTAGCGCGTTCGGTTTTTTCCTCCCCGCCTTCTAAGTGCCATCACTTTTGTATTTTCCGTTCACTTAGCCTTGCGAGGGCTTATTTTTTGCGGGACAAGATTAACATTTTAATGGTGCCTTTAATCGTGCTATTTAATGTAATGGGAAACAAAAATAAAATTCTCTGTTTGAAGGAATTTGATAAAAACGTAACCGCGCCATTTTTGTGAGGATTTCATTTTTATGCAGTTCACTGTTCAGTATCAATGTTGTGTTCTCTGTATCCTGTAGATCTGTACAATTCTGGCGACACCAAGGGCCACATGTATGAAAACTGTCTAGGTCTAAAACTCACTTTTTTGCCCATAGCAACCAATCAGGGCGCCCCTCTCATTTTTCCAGAGCTCTATATGAAATGAGAGGAGGCCGCCTTTCTTTATTGGTGTTGTTATGGGCAAACAAAGTGAATTTTAGACCTAGACAGTTTTCATGCATGTGGCCCTAAATGTGTAGAGTTTTCATTTTACTTCACTACTTAAAAAAATAAAAAAAATAAAAAAAACATT